>NW_021024684.1:271118-338193 GCF_004153795.1 Camellia sinensis
TTCTCACAGAGCACTTTAAATTGCTCAGATAGATACTGGCATCCCGATCAGTCCTTAGAGCCTTAATGCTTTTTTCTAATTGATTCTCAACCTCATTAACATACCGTCTAAAGCAATCCAATGCTTATGACTTATAAGAAATCAAATAGACATGGCAAAAACGTATGCAATAATCTATAAATATGATGAAATAAGGGGCTCCATGTTTTGCCATGAGATAGTGGCAAAATGGTAATTATGGCAAACTCTTTAATTGGCTTATTTTAATCTAATTTAATCATACCTAATCAGTTTTCAGATAAATATACCATAAAATCACATTAATTATGAGGGTCACGGAACATCAATCGGTTTCTAATTCGGCCGCCGATAAGGCCTTCAATTAGCAGTTTAAACATATAAACATGAACAGATAATCAGACAATCAAACAGATAGAATGCAATTAACTAACATATACTCAGTTAATTCAGATTCCGATTTCAATCAGTCAGTTTAGTACTTTACTCAGTTCAATTATCAGTCAGTTATCAGTCATTATCCGTTTCATTTAACAGTAATCGGTGATTATCGGTAATCAGTCAGTCCCTAATCAGTAAACAGTATGAGGGTTGTTACATTATCTTTGGATGGAGGTTGTTCTAAGTTTAAATTTAAACTTGAGAAAATTTGAGGGGTTCATGGTCCATCATGGCTTCTATTTCAAAAATTCGAATTGTTCATTTTATAAAACTCTTAGTACATATCATTCATGAAAAAAAATATACCAATCTGATAATCGTTGACCTTTTCATTTTATCATTTTTGTTTTCAAAAAAAATGAACAATTATATTTTTGAAACCATCTATTTTTTTGGAGACAAGCACGATTAAATTAAAATAGAGTTAATTACCTAAAACGCTCAGTTCATATCTAAATTTTTTTGAACCAATAAGTCCTATTTAGTAAAACTTAGAATACAATCAATTTTTCTCAATATTTAAAACTAAGACCGTTATTAATTTTACATACTAATGTTCTAGATAATTGTTTCAATAACTGTTGAAAAAAAGAAAAAAACAGAGCATGAGATTAAACATTTTTTCCATTGTACTTATTGTTTTTTTCAAATATCCAATAAAACCGAGAACATTATCAGTTTTTTTTCATTTTTAAAACTGAGAACATTATCATTTTTTTTCATTTTTAAAGTGTTTTTTTCCCCTTCAGTTTTGCACATCAATGTTCTATCGTCATGCTCCTTTATAGACACAATATTTTTAGTTTTGCACCACAAAAAAAAAAAAAAATCAATTTTTTCAATTTTTTTTTTAAAACATTAGGTTTTTTTTTTTTTTTTCAATTAGAAAGTTGATGTTTTAAAGTTTTGAAAATCAAAATAAATGTCAAATCATGATATTCCTTTATAGATAATCATAAATGATGAACAATCATTATTTAAAGGGCAATTCCGACTACTAAAAATTTAATGAGATTTGAAGGTCCAAAAAATCTTAGTTATGACTTAATGGGGTATAAGTTTATAAATTAAAATTTGTGTGTAAATGCCCCATTAAAATACTACGATTATTGGATCTTTGTAATTTTTTTCATAAATGAATTGTATGAAAAACTCTATAAAATGAATTATTTAAATTATCAAAATTAGCATATCAGTCGTGCTATGCACGGGATTGAATTTAAAAAAACTATTTACGGTTATGTCAAATATATTTTTAAATTGTTAACATAAAGTATACATAAATGTTGACATTTCATAATTAAAGTAATAAAAATAAAAATTTATTATATTTGTTCGAAATTCATTTAATAAATAAAATATATTATAACTAAAATCTAAATTATTGTGGGTCTTCTATCAGCATTCTTGCATTATCAATATAATAGTTAGTATTATAATTGATGAACAATATATATATTATGTATTTATAAAATGTTATAAAGTAAAAATGTTATTTATACATATTATATATATTTTTTACCTTCTAAAAGGTATAAACATTACCAGTCTATATTTAAAAAAATGTCCAACACAGTGCACAATCTAATTGGCGTAGCATTATTGGTATATATATGATAAATGCGTAGGGATGGTCTCGGCATGACGCAATATAATCTTTAATCATTCTAACTCCATTATCCTATAAAATTTTAGAATTATAACATTGTATTTGAAAATGTAGGAATAAGTTATTTATAATAAATTTTATAATTTCCTACATTTGACCTCATATTCTTCAAATATGATGGTTGACATCGTGTGATCGAAATGAAGTGTAAAAAAACACAATCAGTTACAAAATAAAATCATGCGTCTGATGAAAACGGAGTGTAAAAAAATACAATCACATTTTTGCTTATAATAATAATAATAAAGCAATGAAGTCAATTAGTAGTTAAAAAATACAATTCATTTTTTTCTCAAAAAACATAGTGAGTTAAAAAATCTAATTATAATTTCTTTTTTTCTAGACAAAATACGATCTAATCATCATCAACAGTGGATACTTTATATGAATCTAATGAATACAATTCTTTTTCTTCTTTTTTTCAAAAAACACAGAGATTGTCACAACCCAAACAAAATTTTTTTTCTCGTCATGTGATCGAAATGGAGTGTAAAAAATACAATCAGTTAAAAAATAAAATAACCGTGTGATAAAAATGGAGTTTAAAAAAACACAATCACATTTTTGCTCATAATAATAACAAAACAATGAAAAACACAATAAATTTTTTTTTTCAAAAAACACAGTGAGTTAAAAAACCCAATTACAATTTTTTTTTCCTCACCAAGTGATTAAATGGAGTGTAACCAAACACAATCAGTTTAAAAATACAATCACTGTGTCATCAAAACGGAATGTAATAAACCACAATAATATTTTTGCTCATAATAAAAAATAAATAAATAAAAAAGAACCATTACAAAATAAATAAAAAGATTACTTACAAATTTTGAATTAAAGATTGTGAAGATTATGTTGAAGTGAAAATTGTGACTGTGGAAATGTCAATCTTTTTCCCCAGGTTTTCTCCAACTCTCTCTCTCTCTCTCTCTCTTAAAGTCTCTATCTTGGTTTGTCCTTACCTTAGTTTGTCCTCCGTGTGGAAAAAATAAGTAAATTTTTGCTCATAATAAAAAGAAAAGTAAAGAAGTTGTAGGAGAGGGTTCAAGAAAGGAGTTGGAAAATTCGAAGATCTTCGAAGATCCTTGAAGAACAACTTCGAATTCTCTAGAATATGATGAGAGGCTTAGATTCTTCAATAATCTCAACTTAGGAACACAACAACAAAGGAGATGGTGGAGATAAAAGATTGGGTGAAGAAGAAGGCAAAATAGCTAGAGAGAGAATAATGGCAAGGCTCTCCCATGGATCTCCCACTTTCACTCTCAAGGTTGATAATGGAGATGGGAAATTAGTTCTTTCCCAAGAGTCATCTCTCCAAAAAATTCATCCCTTGTAAAGCTATGGGGGGGGTGCTATTTATAGGCACCTCATGATGTAGGATGGAGCCCATGTGCAAGGCACATGGGGGATATTCTCTCTAACCACCTTGTCCGAGGAGGTGACCTCTCCGAGGAGGTGACTTCTCCGAGGATGAGAAAACCCCGAAGAGGAGATCAATCCCTCGGCGAACCCCTCTTCTTAGCCACACCTAACCAATGAGCCCCAATCATCCCAAAGGGTCAGGGGAAGTCCCAGAGGACGTCCTGCCGCAAAATATTGCCGAGTCTCATGGACCCCCCGGGGTCGTGCCACCTCGACCCGGGTATAGGCTAGTTTAACCGAAGAGTGAATTTGTCTCCACTCACCGTCCTCGGGATCGGGTCCTTTGTTCGAACTCCATTACGCCCATGGTTCTGGTGCGTAGATCCCGGAAAGCTCCGAGCCCGCAAGTATTCTGGGACTCATTAACGGAGCGACTTCTAGATTGCGTCTGAATCCGTTCGAAGCCAAGCATTTCGGACCTCTAGGTTCGTGGATCCGAACCCTTTCGAGTCCGGGCGCCTCGGATCTCTAGGCGTTCTTAATACCCTTTCGAGTCCGGGCTCGAGTAAGTCTCTAGGTTCGTGGATCCGAACCCTTTCGAGTCCGAGTGCCTCGGATCTCTAGGCGTTCTTAATACCCTTTCGAGTCCGGGCTCGAGTAAGTCTCTAGGTTCGTGGATCCGAACACTTTCGAGGCTTAGAGCCATTTAGCCCGTTTGATGGTGATAAATTCGGTCCCACCAGTCTTGGACTTGCGATAAATTCGGGCCCACCAACTTGGGCTATTGGGCCTAAATAATTTAGTGGGCTCAAATTAGCCCCTCTTACACCATTCATATCAACATCTTCCATCTTCCATATCAACCCAACTTTCAAGAAGGTGGAGAAATATAACATTTTTTTTTCCAACTTTGTTCTAAAATTTAATTTTAAAATAAGATATTTAAACTTTTTTGTTTTTCAAATTAGGTAAACTTAGTTCAGTGGCGACTCTAGAATTTTTTTGTCCGTAGTGTCAATTAAAAATTTAAGTTTCATAAAAGTGATATTATTCCCCCTTTTTCAATAATAAATAAATAAAACACACACACAATATTTTGTACTTATATGCAATTTGTCCTACTAAATAAAAAGTAGAGTGATTCTCAGGAGTGTGAACAAGCCAACATTTTGTAAATCCTATATCATATTTATTTTCAATAAATCAACAAATAATTTAAAATTCTTAAGTCAAACAAACGAAAATAAGAAATGTTATTTCTCATTGAATTTATTTCGCCCCTTATGATATAACAAAATAAAAATTATGTATATGTCTAAGACTTAGCACATTTAAAAATTAGTGAGAACTATCTAGAATGTGAAGAGTTTTGAAATGATCTGATGATATGTAATTGTCCAGAGCAAATTTAATGTATTACTATTTTTTAAACAAAAAAGTACACTAACATATAGATAACCAACCACAAAAAAATATAAATAGAACAATTTGAGTGAAATTATTCTTTTTATAATGATTACCCAAACCGTCCCTATAAGTTTAGTATCGTAATCGGTCAGTAATCCTGAGATTATCGAAGGCCTCTGAAACAGATAAACAAAATAAAGGGATTAGCGGAAGCAAATATCAAAATACAATATTCATAGAGTTGTGTAGACTTATATGAGACAGAAGATTTAAACTTAAAATCATCTTATATATAACGTCATACACACGTCATCCCATGTACCGATAAACAAAAGAAACTTAGCCTTATATACAGCATTTACAAAAGTCTTGTTCAACAAAAGAAAGAAAAGATAAAGACAGACATCACATGCACTTGACTTGAACACTGAAACACTTGGGAACCTCCTCAGGAAGCACGGTGGTTGGCTTGACAAACAGAATTCCAGGCTAACATCTTAGGCCTGATCCTGGGCCTAACCACCTACATACATAAATAATACAGTGAGTTAGAACCCAGTGAATGATAATAAAGTAAAGGTTTTTATGAATAATGTACAACATAGATTCAGAAATCAGAGTTCATATCAGAAATAAATTCAGATTCACATACTTATACAGATTTCATAAGTAGTTATACGTGGTACATCCACTAGCTAACAGATCAGATTGATCATAAAGACTCACATGCAGAGTAGGTGGTTAATAAGACCGTAGTCGGTATCGATTTTGTGCATATATAGCCATGGTATTGTTACCTCTAGACAAAGGCTACATGAACATAGGCCGCGGTATTGTTATCCTCGGACAAGGGCCACATGAACATAGACCTTAGTATTGTTACCCTTGAGTAAGGGCCACATGAACATAGACCTCAATATTGTTACTCCCGGTTAAAGGCCACATGAATACTTGATGCTAAAGATGCCACAAATACATTTTAGAAAACTGTGGACAATTATTCATTCATACATAAAATAATATTTCAGAAACAGATCATCTTATATCATTCAGAAAATACTTATAATTGAACATAGTTTTTCAAAGTTATTACTCACAGATAACATAAGCTCCAAGGTAAACAGACAGAATAAGCAAATTAGATGTTTTGCGGCACGTGACCTACATAATATAACAGATACATACATTGAAACACACGCTCAAACTGTACATAACTTATTTCATTGTTCTTAGTGTGCTTCTAGCCTTTATCCTCATTATGGTGTCTTAATCTTGGCCTAGAAATGCCTATGATGGAATGAGAGGATAATGATCATGTAATGTGTGGTTATTTTTATTAAGGAAGGATAAATCGCTTATAGCGGTGAATTAAATGGTTGTTTTCAAGAAAAGTTCATATATATATTCATATATATATTTTGTATAAACTGTCACATTATTATTCTAGTATGAGAATGGGTGTTCATGATCATAGCTATCTGTAATGTTGTTATTGTTAAGGAGCATGTTGAGTTCCCTACTGGACTATATGTTCATCCCACGTTGTTGAATCTTTTTCAGGTGTTTAGCAGGGTGTGCTACAAGATTTGGATCTTCTTATTTGTTGGCCACGGGGCCTCAGTTATGTTGGCGGAATGCCATTGTTGTAAAGGGTTACACCCTTCTTCTTGTACTTTTAATGATGTAAGCCCAAGGGCAATTTATTAAGTTAGTTCATGTAATATTTACTTTGCATACGAATGAGAGTATTGTTAATCACTTCTACGGATTGAATGTATGAGTTTATTTCCGCATGTTATCTCTGAAATTGAATTAAGTTAAAGAATTTGGTAATGACTCCGAGTAATAAAAGGTGGGGCGTGACAATTATTTTTTTTTATAAAAACACAGTGAGTTAAAAAATCAAATTATAATGGGTACACATAAATTAAAACCAAAATACAATCTAATCATCATCAATAGTGAGTACTTTATGTGAACCTAATGAATACAATCTAACTAGTTTTTCAAAAAACACAAAGATTGTTACAACTGAAACAATTTTTTTTCTCATTATATGATCAGAATGGAGCGTAAAAAATCACAATCAGTTAAAAAATAAAATCACTATGTGATCAAAACGTATAAAAAAATACAATCACATTTTTGCTCATAATATATATATATATATATAACATAAAAATAAAAACAATGAAGTCAGTTGATCGTTAAAAAACACAATCACAAATATAATGAGTTAAAAATACAATGAGTTAAAAATCCAAAAAACACAATCACAAATACAATGAGTTAAAAATCCAATCACAAATTAATTACAAATTTTTTTAATTGATATTTAAAAAACACAATCATTTTTTTTTAAAGAACACAGTGAGTTAAAAAAACCTAATCAGTTTAAAAATACAATCATCATGTGATCAAAACGGAGTGTAAAAAACCACAATGACATTTTTGCTCATAATAATAATAATAATAATAATAATAATAATAATAATAAAGAACCATTGAAAAATAATTGAAGTTGGTAAAAAATTGGCTTTTGGCTTTTTGAGCCAAAAAAGCTAGCTTTTTGAGTAGTAATTTGGGTAAAAAAAGCTAACTTTTTTGGCTAAAAAAGCTAAAAGCTAGCTTTTTCCCTAGATTCTCTCCAACTCTCTCTCTCTCTCTAAAATTTTCTCTCTCTCTTGGTTTGTCCTTTCAATAGAAAAAAATAAGTGAAAATTGTAAAAAAATATGATGTGCGGCAGTATGGGAAAAAGTTAAAAAGGTTGAAATTGAATGTTGCAGCAGTAGGGTTTATGGTTTTCAAATTTTGAAAAGACTGAAATTGAATGGTGGGTAAGAGATTTTTATTTTTTATTTTTTAAATCAAAAAATTAAATAATTAAGATTGAAATATTTAAACTCTCACAAAATTTATAGATTAAAAATTTCATTTCTCTTATATAATATGTAAATAAGACTGATAATGTATTCCACGTACACCTCAAATTCTCTAAAATTTAAAATTTTGAGAGAAGTTCAGTCTCCATCTTTTCTCTTATATATATACTAGCGTATGCCCGTGCCTGAAGGCACGGTACAATTAATTATGAGATTAAAATATAAATCAAAATTAGAGAGGAATGTATTCAAATTTTTTGTTTTTTGTTTTTTTTTGTTTTCTTTTCAAAGAGTAGGTAATGAATTCACAGGAAGGAGAAAAATTCCTAAATGAAGACATGAAACTTAAATGAAACACCAATTTATTAGTAATTCAAATAAATTTTAGGAACCCCCAAAATTAGGAACCTCCATGACTCCCAAAATGATGTAAACCAATCATATATATGTATATATTTTTTCTTTTCTTCCTGGACCAATTATAGGTGAGTGAGAGTTATAAAGTTGTATTTTTTTAAGAATATGTAGCATTTTTTATATTTTTAATAAAAAAAATATTCCCAAGATAAATTGCACTTCCCCAAATTGCAATCTCTCAATTTTCTCACCCACTCTCTCTCATCTTCTCTATTACCTCAATCTCTCTCCCCCAAAGACTGTAATGAGTTAATGTTGTGCACTAAAATGCTATGAACAGCTAATAAAAAAAAATTCAAATAACTCTAACTATCCATTTGGTTTGCTTAGATGAACACACCATGAAATTAGATCAAGGGACTGGAACAATAAAGCAAGGACCACAACAACATCCATCCAGCAATATAGCTGAAGAGAGTGAATATTCTCTATCCAAAAAATAAAAAACAATACGGGTATGTAAAAAAAAATTAAAAAAAATAATTTAAAAAGCTGAGACTACCTTCGCAAAATCCAACCCCTCCTTTAGTCCCACGGGTCTGTGAGCTTTGGATCTGAAGAATAAATGGAGAAGATGACCATGGAACTTTTAGGGTATTCTCTACAATGTTTCCACCATTGTTGTGGGTCAAAAAATTTATCAAAAAAGGGAAAAATAGAACTTGAAAGATAAAATACATATTCTCACACACATAAATAAACACAAACCTAGAGATTACAAACTTTCTGCCAAGTTTTTGAATTAATTTTTATGAACACAAACACAAATGCAACAGAAATGACAAAATTGGAGCTGATATGCACAAATAAAACCGGTAATTTTATCACACTTCAAACAACTCAAACCCAAATTAACGAGAACTCAATTCAAATTTTGAGTTTAAATTTTGTCCACCAAAAAAAAAAAAAACATTTCCAAAAACAATTTCACATGCCTTTGCCTCCAATCTTCCTACTTTCTTTTACCTTTCCTTACTAACTACAAAAACACATAAATCTAGGGCATGCTCTTCACTTTAAAGAAGTCCCATAAAACCCATAAAAAAGAGGACCAATTTCACACTTAAAAAGCCATCAACCCATACACTTTCTTTAGGAAGTCCCTTCTCAAGACACTCCTCCATCTACCCCCACTCACTTATATAGAATAGAATGAATTTATATATAAATACTGGTTAAGATATAGAATACTGATAAATTAAATGTGAATACAATTTTCTTTTTTTTTTAGCTCACCACATATTCAAAATTACACCAACTGACCTTGAATGTATGCATTTCACATATACCAAGTAATTTCCGTCATTTCATAAAATCTTAAAAAAACTAACAACCATATATTGTAGTCAAATATTTTTTCCAAATCATTTTTTTTAAGCTCTCTAATTTCTAAAAAAAATAAATCATAAAAATTGTAACAATATATTCAATAGAAATCAAAACCTAAATATTCAATAGAAGTAACCAAACACCAAATATATTCAAAAAAAACATACATACAGATGTATGTATGTTTCTACAATTTAAGTAGTATTCAAAAGCATAGCCACCTTCCCCCCCTCTCTTTCTCTCTCTCTCCATTTTCTTTTCTCCTTTTCTTAGGTTCTTAGAAATCCTATGATGATCAACCTTTCTCTATGGTGTTTGGTTACTTATATAGATTTCAAAAAGCTGTAAACAATATATCAAAACCCAAATATATTGTAGGTTATTAATAGCAACAAAGATACGATTTAACCAAAAAAAAAAAAAAACATTTCCAAAAAACAATTTCACATGCCCTTTGCCTCCAAATCCTTCTCTACTTTCTTTTTACCTTTCCTATACTAACTACAAAAACACATAAATCTAGGGCATGCTCTTCACTTTAAGAAGACCCATAAAACTCATAAAAAAGGAGGACCAATTTCACACTTAAAAAGCCATCAACCCATACACTGTCCTTAGGAAGTCCCCTTCTCAAGACACTCCTCCATTTACCCCAACTCACTTTATATAGAATAGAATGAATTTATATATAAATACTGGTTAAGATATAGAATACTGATAAATTAAATGTGACAATACAATCTTTTTTTCTTTTTTTTTTTAGCGCACCAACAGATTCAAAATTACATCCCAACTAATCTTGAGATGTATGTATTTCGCATATACCAAGTAATTTCCGTCATTTTCATAAAATCTTAAAAAAACTAACAACCATATATTGTAGTCAAATATTTTTTCCAATCATTTTTTTTAAGCTCTCTAATTTCTAAAAAAAAATAAATCATAAAAATTGTAACAATATATTCAATAGAAATCAAAACCTAAATATTCAATAGAAGTAACCAAACACCGAATATATTCAAAAAACATACATACAGATGTATGTATGTTTCTACAATTTAAGTAGTATTCAAAAGGCATACCTACCTTCCTCTCTCTCTCTCTCTCTCCATTTTCTTTTCTCCTTTTCTTCGGTTCTCAGAAATCCTATGATGATCAACCTTTCTCTATGGTGTTTGGTTATTTATATGCATTTCAAAAAGCTGTAAACAATATATCAAAACCCAAATATATTGTAGGTTATTAATGGCAACAAAGATACTATTCTGGTTCACTACAACAAATATACTATTTTAATAACATACAAAGACTAATCTAATATACCCACACTATTTTAACCAAAAAAAAATAACTTGACTGTGTTGAAATAGACAAATTTTCATGAATCAAATTCCCAAGTTTAGAGAGAAGTTAGAAGAGAGAAGCTATTTGGTGTGATTTTGATTTTGTTGTTGCCTCAAGAAACTTGACTGTGTTGAAATAGAAAAAATTTCGTGAATCAAATTCCCAAGTTTAGAAAGAAATTAGAAGAGAGAAGTTAAATTAAGGCCAACAGCAAAATCAAATTGAGGCAACAACAAAATCAAAATCAAAATTAAAATTGAGGCAAAATCAAAATCAAAATTAACATGAATCAAATTGAGGCAATAGCAAAATCAAAATCACACCAAATAACTTGAGGCAACAGCTCGAGGCAACAACAACCTAACAAAAGTCAATCAAAATCACACCAAACTAAGCATTAGACCAAATAAATTCAAAGAAAGAAACAAAGGAATAGGGGGTTCGGGGTTGGGTAGAGAGAGAAAGTAAGAGAATAAGTTATTCTTCAAAGCTTGACAACCACTCACCACTCCTGAATTCACCTCCAAATTCAGACCCAGCTCACCAAATTAGCTCCAAACGTAGAAGCACTCCTAAGTTTCCATCAAACAAATCCAATGACACCAACCCACCAACAAAACTACTTCTATTAAGTCTTAAAACTCAAAACCCAATAAAAATTCTCTTTTTTCTGGCAATAACAAACACAATTGGGTACAAACAAATCAACATTATTTGAAACACATCAACTATACATAAACATAATTACAAACTAATCGAAACCCACAATGGAATTGAAGTCACTATCAAAAAATAAAACAAAAAACACTCATCGATCAATGGAAGCGGTGTATACAGAGAGCTCTGAAACCGAAATGCTATTTTTTCGAGAATTGTTTTAGAGCAATCCAAATACCTAAAAATGATATCCAGAAAATACCTAATAAACAAATCAATTTAAGGTTTAGAAAAACAAAAATCAAAATCAAAATGAGTACTCTGTTACTCTGTAAGGGTCAGACATGGGTATATTTAGGCGGCAATCGTCATTCATCTGAACCATCGATATAAACTTAAATTAATCTTATCCGTTAATATCAAATGTATCTCTAATACATTATATATATTTTCAAAAACCCTTCTCCCTTATTATATAGATGGGTTTGGGGTTTGGAATCATATATATACATACATATTGGAATCATGTATAAAGAATTCTTCATTCTCCCTTTGGAGCACCTCATGCCAACACGAAAATGGTGTTTTTGATCAAAATAAACATAGCAAACATCCACACCAAACCAAATCTATATAAGTTTACACAACATCAATCTGCCTTTAAATAATCTTTAACTTTATATAGCATCAATCATTTTCAAAGTTTGTCAATAATAAAACCAAAAATAGTGTAAATTCTACACTCAAACTCTCTAGCTTTGCACCAATATAAACTTATTGACGTGCAATGCATGTGCTTACACTACTACACATAGTCGAAAGACGCTTTATAAGTAAACCTTTGATGTACTTTCTTTAAACCATCAGTTGAATACTCAATAAAACATCAAAGAAAACTAACAAAATATCCCCAGATATAAACCTTAAGAACCAAAAAAGAAGATCTGGAGCAGTAATCCTAAAATTTGACCCAACACGCGAATTTATAGAATCTGTCCCGCGATCTCCGCTCGAGCACCCAACAGCCCGCTCGAGCGGCTTCAGCAAAATATGCGCGTGATATAACAGAGGTTCGCTCGAGCGCTAGAGAACCCGCTCGAGCAAGAAATCACACATCTCAGTACTTTTGCAGGCGACCAAAACTTCTGGAACCAGGGATTCTCCGCTCGGGCGGGGTAATGTCCGCTCGAGCGGACAGGCAACTTGGAATGCATTTTTGCATTTTGCTTCGGGGCCGCTGCCCCTCGACCCCGCTGTGGGGCTGCCCCGGACCCACCACAATCAGCTCGATCCCTGTCATAATCAGCGAAGTGGCAATCTTGAAAGCATTAGCATCACAAACTTCTCTGAAAGGCACAATTCGGGTTGGATTCGCATCTAAACACTCATAGCCTCACTGAAATAAAAGTGCGAAAATAAATATAACTGAAAGAAGTTTTGTCAAACGGGGTTACCAAGAATAAAACCTAACAAGGACTTAATAAAATAATTTATAAAAAAAAAATAAGACTCACTAGATTTTTTATTTATTTTTATTTTTTTAGCCATTTTGAGTGGAGCCTTTAAAAAATATTTTCTTTATATATATATATATATATATGTATATGCGTATCGAATCCCGCACTAGATGAAAATGGATCAAAGCTCCGCAACTCAATGGACTATCCAGGAACTGAGGACTTGCAACATTGAATACCGTCAGAGCTACCCGGTCGGGTTGGCCGAAAAACCCCTCCGGTGTGGGAATGAGTGGTCGGAGAAGATGAGGGGCTCTCTCTAGGTGTAGAGAGAGGAAAAGATAGAGTGTATTTAGTTATGTGAGTTGAGTTGTTGTGAGATACCTAACGTGAAAAGAGTGGGGCTTATATAGAAGACTTTGCTTGTTGCCCAAGATGGTTTCATGGAGTTTTGGTGCTTCATGGTGCAGACACCCCATTTTTGACCGACCTTAAGACTCAGACGTCATCGATTGAGCGCTCGGTGATCATGCATGTTTGAGCTCGTTTTGAGTTTCTGGAGTTTTTGGCCGAGAGCCTTGCCTCCGGGCCTCTGAACTCTTTGTGCTTTGGCTCGGTTTGTGGACCGAACCTTGTTTTCTCTTCCCTAGAGGGAGGGAGAGGTCTTGTAGACCATCCTTTTGTAGTTGTAGACCACTTTTCCCGCTTAGAGACTGGTTTCTGATTTTTGGAGCCTTCGGTCGCGCGCCTTGTCTCGGGACTGCTTAACGTTCCCCGTTTGGCTTGGTTTTCGAACCATGCCTTGTTGCCTTGGCCTAGAGGGCCACTGCGGTCTGGGAGGCCACTTTTGTGGTCATAGACCACTTTTGGTGCCCGTAGACTAGTTTTTTAGGCTCCCGGCTGCGCGCCTTGCCTCCCGGACTCTTGTCTTGCATCCTTTTTTGTTTGTTTTTGGTACAAACCTTGTTTTCCTTGTTTGGAAGGTGGTATAAGGGTGGGAGACCAGTTCTTCCCCTTGGAGACCACTTTCCTTCCTACCAGCCAGTTTTCTGGTCGGCCAACTGGTTTTCTTGGTCTTTGGACCACGTTTTCTGGTCGGCCACCATACCACTGCCTTGCTTTCATACTGCAGACCATCTCCCCCCCCCCATGGCTGACCACTTTTTTCCCTGGCCGACCATTTCCACTGGTCGGCCGACCAGTGTAAGTAGCTGGCCGACCACTTCAAGGGGTCAACAACTTTCCATCACCTTTTTGGAGATATTTTCTAGCCAGCTGTTACAGCTGGAGGGCACAGAAGCCATCATCCATACACGTATGGAGGGATGGCTTTAGGCCTAAAGCTTGTCCAACAGCTTGTTGCATATTTTTCTATATAAGGGAGCCTCCTCCCTCATGCCTTAGGTTCAGAAAATTGTGCTTGAGCTATACATACATCCTTGTCTCTATATCTTCTTGCTTGCTCTATATTTGTGCTTGAAAGTGTAGTTTTTCTATACTATTGCACACAAACACACACTCAAACACCATACTCTTGTTGTTGAGGCTCTTTGAGGTTGGTTTTGGAGTCTTTGGATTGGTTTTGGTTCAAAAAGAGTGCTGGAGTTGAAGCTTTGAAGGTGTTCTTCAAAGGTAAGCTTCTCACCCTTTAAACCTTAGCTTTGGTTTAAGCTTTTGGACCTATTTGCATGCTTATTTTGGCTTGACTTTTCTACTGCAAAAAGGTCTGGTTTTGCATGCTTGTAATGTTTGTTTAAGGTCTCTTTTGTGTTGGGGGTAGTCTACCCCCCTTTAGGCCTTGTTTAGCCTTGTTTTTGTGCCATCCTTTTAAGCTATTGGGACCACCTTGTTTTGGCCTTCTCACCACTGAAATTCAGAGGAATTTTAGTGGTGGATATGGTGTTTTGAGGTCCCAAATAGGAGAGGGTCATCCCCTCTCCTTGTGTTTTGTATGCTTGCTTTGTATGCCTCATGTTTGAGCATGTTTGTTAAGCTTATGTTGGCTCCATCTTAGCATGTATTTGGGGTTATTTTGACATGGCATACCACTTTTTTGATTTTTTTTTTTTTTTTTTGTCATCCCTTGCATGCGTTATACACTTGTAGTGTAAATTTTGCAAACTAGCTTTGTGTACTTTATAAAGTAGCATGTCTTTCTAGCTTGTTTTGGGGACATCTCAGCATGTTCTTGGTGTTGCTTTTCCATGATATACCTCTGTTAAGGTTTGGTTTGATAACCCCTTGCATGCTCCATGCACTTGTAATGCAATCCCACAAATTAGCCTAATGTGTATCATGCTTTAAACTGTCATTCTAGCATGATTTTGGCTTAACTCTAAGAAGCTTTTGTCCATGTTTTAGCATGCTCTAGCTCTGATTTGTGTTGTTTTGGTCATGCATGCCATGCTTTGTATAGCTATAATGCATTCTAGCTTGTTAGCTTTGTGTATCAAGTCCACTAGCATGCATTACTTGGACTATTTTCATGATTTGGCATCATTTGTTATGTTAATTCAGTGCATGTTTCATGGTCATACACTCACATCTTTCACTTATTCCATGCTTTGAAGGGTTGGTCCTTTATGCCTTAAACATGAGCCATTGCGTATGCCTTGTATGCTAAAGCTGCGAGCTATCATTTTAGTATGTTTTTGGGGTTATTTTCCATGATATAACTCTGATTTTTTGTTGGCGAAGCCATCTCATGCTTGGTCTTGATAGGTGTAGTGTAATCCTTCCTTTTGGCCTTGTATGCATCATGCCTTATGCCCTTCATCTAGCTTGTTTTGGCTTCTTACATGCATGTTTTAGACTCATTTTGACATGTTCTAGGACTGTTTTGGATTTCCTCGACCATATGCTTCATGTTTTGTATAGCTATAGTGCAAGTGCCTATGCTAGCTTTGAGTTTTGAGCACCATAGCATGCTTCATTTGCATCGTGTGTATGATTTGGCATCATTTATCATGATATTTCAGAGCTTATAGCATTGCTATGTTCCCACTTCTTTCATGCTCTGAATGCCTTTAAGGGTTATACATTGTTGCCTAGCTTATGGCCTAGCTTGTATGCTTGCATGCCTACACTTTTGAGCTCTCATCTTAGCATGTTTTGGTCTTTGTTTTGACCTACTTGAGCTCTGTTTGTGGTTGGTTCATGCTTTTGTGCCATGTATTGCATGTCCCTAGAGTAGTCTTCTTTGCTAGCTTTAATGCTTAAGGACCCTTCCATACTTTGCTTATGTTGTTTGAATGATTTGGCATCATTTCATACTTTATTTCAGTATATATAGTGTTGTTACACTTCCATATTTATCACTCCTCGAGCACTCTTGAGGGTTGTGCTCTTAGGCCTAGTTGATAGGCCAATGCATGTGCATGCTTGTATATGCTTTTGTGCCTTAGTTTCATCACCATGGCCACTGATTTAGGCATGGCTGAGGTCTGTTCACATTTGTTTAAGTCCATTTAGCATGTTTATTTTCATGTTGTTTGCATGCTTATGTTACATTGCATTGAGTATGCCGTGTTGTTTTTAGCATTTAGCATTGTGTATGCTATGTTGTTGTTTGCATTGTGTATGCCACGTTACATTGCATTGAGTATGCCATGTTGTTGCATTGCATTTGTTTGGATTAGGTGTTAGTCCAAACACGAGGAACGAGGGACGTTTCATACTTGAAGTGATGAAACGTGCCTCAATTCTCAGTCGCCGACCCTCTTGATCATATATGATAAAGGTCAAGGCTTTATGTGTTTATGTGTGCATTTATTTCATATTTAATTATGCAATTTGGCTTCTCAGCCATCATGCATTGAAATGCGCGATTGGTGGCCCGAGGGTCGAGAACCGCACTCCCTTGAGCTTATGAAATGATAGGGAGGGTGGTTGTGCACACATACCTTGCAAATGCATTGCCATGCCCTTTATTGCTCCCTATTGCAGCAAACTAGAGAAGTGTAGCAACAAGTGGTCGGCGGACCAGAAAAACTAGCTGGCCGACCACTTTTTCTAGTCTGCAGCAATGGTAACTGGTCGGCAGGTGGTTGGCACCCCCAAAAAGTGGTCGGCCATGCTCCTACAAGTCCCCAAAGTGAGTTGGAAGTTTTCTGGAGCTTGGTGCAAGGTTCTGAGACAAGTTGCAAATAGAGGCAAATCGGGACATCACGATGGATTTTCGAACAAGGCGTCCGAGCATGCATGCACTCCTCATGCCGAGGACCTCTTTTTACTGCCTTCCTTACCTAGTTTATGCTTTAGTTATGTACTTAAGTAGTTAATGCATTTAGCTGCTTATTTGTGTTGTAATAACTAGTTAGTTAACTTGTTAGTTAATTAGCATCGTTTTGTACGTAATTAGTTAACTTGTTAGTTAGCTAGTTTTGTGATGTAATAATTAGTTTAATTAGCTTAGATTAGCTAATTAGCTTCTTATTCGGACCCTCTGTTGAGAGGGCCAACTGTTGTAATAAGCGTGCGTGTGTGTGATGCATGTCTTCCAACCCCCATTTCTTTCTCCCTTTTACTTAACCGCTTTCGATGGTTAGTTTTAGGACATATTTAATTAGCATCCTTATGCTTGCATGTGTGCATCCATTCATCTGTTTTGCATGCACCGGGCTCGGCGCATCATACTAACTACATTGTATTTCAATACATTTACTTGAATACGTGTTCAACAGCATGTTATCAAGTTGCATTCACATGACATCTTAGAATAGCCGAGCCTATCTTAGTTGCATTTTTGCATGTGTTGCATTAGCCATCTCAACATGAACTAGGATCATGCATGATTTCTAACTAGTTCTCTGTTTTGGCTCGAAGTACACTGTGAGTGTTTACGCTTTAGCATACTGCATGAGATGTGAATGTTGCCATGTTAGCATGCTTGCCATGAGGCTAACTGCTTAAGTGATAAACTGCTTGAATGCCTATGGGTAAAGGTTGGATTGCTTGAATTGGAACAATTCATCAAATGTGTGTTTTAAGCCCACTTGAGAGTGGCAAATCATGTTTTTCTAAGCCCACTTGAGGGTGGCAAAATCCGCGACTTAGCCTACTTGCGAGTAGCACCTCTAAACCGTTTTCAAACAAATGAACATGAAATGTTTTGTTTCAACTTAGGCGATGTAGTCTATACTTGTATGTTGTGCGCATCACATAGTAATTCTAGGTTAACAATCGGAATAAGAACACATGTTTTCAAAAATAAAATATCATGTTAGTAAAGGTCGATCTTTGATCGGGCGAGCGGGGGTGCTTATTGCATGACCTTCCCCTCTCGTACCCAAGTTCCTGAGTTGAGGCAACTTTGGTGATGACAGACACGTGGCCTTAGGGACGAGTCAGGGTTTCCTAAATTTCCCCAAAATAAAACATTTAGGTGGCGACTCTATATTTGGCAAAGTAGTCCATGTTTGGCACTTCTTTATTAAAATCAATTTTCCAAAACGATTTATCGGATTTGGACTCTTTGGTGATTTATCGATCTTGTATTGCACTTTGCGAGATTAGATTCAAAACTGTGACACGAGTCCGAACTGTAGTAACTAAGAACAAAAACATTCGCGCCCTCGCGACGCGGAGAGCGAAGTTTTCGGGGCGGTCTACACATGGCTTCCCTTAACATTGCTCATAGTAGGGGACCTCAAGGTGGTTGACAATTGATGCTTGTGCTCATTATAACTATGCATATAACATATCACATTTCTTTTGCTAACTGTTTCCGTGATTCTAGGAGAAGGGGACCAGCTGAGGTGGTAACCTGCACATGCTTGCGTTCATAGCTTCCATGTTTCTCTGAGGGGTTCCTTCAACTTGGTATCGTTGTGCTTCGACTCGGCCTTTTGTAAGACTGCTTATAAAGATAGGCTGGCCCATTTGGATATCTTCGTGTGGGCTCGGCCCACTTTGGTTCTAAAGATGGGTTCGGCCCATCAGTTCTGTCTATGGATTAAGTCCAACAGCTCGGCCCAGCCCAGCATCGTGGCTGGACTGGCTTTTCCACTGCGAGTTGGGCCCAAGTGCTTAAGGACTTGGGAAGACCTTTCTTCATGTAGATGGGCTTAATTAGCTAGCCCACACAATTGTTTGAGCCACTGTGGTTTGGGTTTATTAGATTGGACAAGTCCAAGGCTTGGATTTGACTCATTTTATATTCAGCCCCTTCATTTGCCTCCTAGCTCGTGCCAAGGTTCCCCTTTGGGAGGAGCTACAGTTCAACGTCCCAACCGTCATATCTTTTCAATTCTACTCCAGCTCAGCCTTGGTGGCAGTTCAATCCTAACACGCGCACTCTATATGCGTCCTTTCATAACAACATGTGGCAGCGTGGTATTGATGTGCAGATATAATGCGTCAAATCTACAAAAAGGGGCGTGATTCGTATCATCACACCAGTCAAGGTCATAAATACCCTAGGCCTGTCTCTTCACCCTCTTTGTTTGGTCCAAAGTTTTGAAATCCCCAAAACCTTTATTTTCTCTCTTGCTGGTTTTGAAGGTGCCTCATTCTGACACTCGCTGCTGTTTCCGTTAGTTCCAGACGCTGCCGCCCTCCTTCGATTCTAGGCTCCAGTGCTGTCGTTCTTCGTCACAACTGTAAGTCTTTCTGAATCCCTTCTTTTCTCTTACTTTTCTGCCTTTATCGCCATTGCTAGCCCTTGTGCCACTGTTTTCGGTGACTAGTGTTACTTCTTTGTCTTTCTCTTTGGTTCAATTCTATTTTTGCCCTTCTAGGTCTAGACCATGTGCAAGTTTCGTTCATTGGTCGATACCCCTGAAGAGATGGCCATGTTTCGTTGGGACTATGGTATTCTAGATGATGTTACCCTTGCATTGGCTAAGGTTGATGCCAAGCACATGGGTACAAGGAATACTGTTGCGTTCCCTGTTGCTATTATTGTTGAAGGGGGGGTTCGGTTCTCTTTAGACCCACTGGTCCGTCATTTCTTGCACCAAGTTCAACTTACCCTAATGCAAGTTTCTGTGAATCTATTCCATGTTGTTTGCAGCGTTTTTGCTCTAAATAGGCAATTAGGCTTGAACCTGGATGTCTAGGATATCCTTGGTTGTTATACATTTTCTCATAATAAAGACCACAACACCTATTACCTTTGTCTCCATTCTGTTACCTCTTACCTTGTCACTGGTTTACCCAATTCTGATAAGCATATTGACAACTTCCTCCAAGTTGGCGGGAATTAGGAGTTCCCCGCCAGGATAGAGATCCAGTCCAAGACGATGCCCCACAAAGATGGCTATCTAGGTTTGAATCCTTTGTCTTTGTATTTCTGTACTTCTGCTTTTGATTTATTGTTCTGTTTGAATGTCGTGCTAATGTTGTTCCCTGTTCTACAGAATCTTCCCGTTATTAGAGGAGGCTAACCCATGAAAACACTGAAACAATCAAGGCCGCACTGCGATACAAAAAGAGATATGTCCCCGATCTGCTGGACTACCAAGCTGCCTACCAAACCACCATTCCCAAGAAGGCGAGACTTGATGTATCCTAGATTGATTTTGACACTGAGACAAACACACTCTTTGCCCCCTTGATTACCAACCATTGTCACGGCCGTAGTCTATCTATTGAGAGGACCCTGTCTTCTACCCCCAGTTTCACAAGAGATGGATTGATGTCAAAGAGAAAGATGCTTGTGGACTTGGAGATGGAGGCCTTTGGCTCCTCTTCGTCTCTGGAAACTCCCATGATCAAAGCCGAACCAAAAAGTCTGATGGATGTGAAATTGGAAATGGGAGATGCTAGCCCTTTTGCTGATGTTCCTAAATCTGACACCCTTGCCACTGAAAGGGCAAAAACGATGAAGAGAGAGACTGGTAAGGCTAAAATTGGTGAGGCTTCTGAAGAGGCAATTGTAGACGAATCCTTTAAACAGTGGGAATCGCCCATGCTATATCAGGGCAGGCCCATTTCTACTTTTGATTCTGTAATTGCGTATTGAGAACTTGTTTTTGACTTAACAAAGACTCTGCTACTACTGGTGAACATGGCAGACCATAATGGACGTCATGACATTCCAATCTTGATGGGAACTCTTCAAATGATAACTGATGTGAGTACCTCTGTATTTTCTTTTCTGTTCCTCCTTGTCTTGATGGGAACTCTTCAAATGAGTACTCTTCAA
The DNA here is from genome assembly GCF_004153795.1 of Camellia sinensis. Lineage (NCBI taxonomy): Eukaryota > Viridiplantae > Streptophyta > Magnoliopsida > Ericales > Theaceae > Camellia > Camellia sinensis. Next base: position 292,252 of record NW_021024684.1, read on the forward strand.
ATGTAATCACTGGAATAGTTCAATGGGAAAAAGGGTAGTTATGGAATTTACATTATTATTATGGATTTACCCTCTCTCTCTCTCTCACATAATTCTATATTGGATAAACCCAAGTGAACGTGTTTGATTAAGGTAATTTTCACGGGATGTTACAAATTGTCATTTTCTGAATGTCCTCTTTCTTTACCCTCAATTGGTGATATCCTGATCTCAAATTGATCTTAGAAAAATGAGACCCCTCCAACTGGTCAAATAGATCATCTATTCGTGGTAATGGGTACTTGTTCTTAATAGTTACTCAGTTCAACTTTCAGTAATCGATGCACAGTCGCAATGTGCCATCTTTCTTCTTAGCAAAGAGAACCAGTGCTCCCCATGGTGATGTGCTAGGATGAATGAAGCCTTTGTTTAACAAATCATGAAGTTGTACCTTCAACTCACATAACTCGGCTGGTGCAAACCTATATGGTGCTGTAGAAAGCAGCACTAAGTCAATTGAGAACTCAATCTCTCTATGTAGTGACAACTCTGTGAGATCCTCCAAAAAAAAAAGATCTAGGTATTCTCAGACTACTCTTGGCAATTCACTCTGAATTATACTACCCTCATCGGCTACTATGATGGCAAAAAGAAAACTCAACTCTCCTCGACCCTTAAGGTCACACAACAAGGGGGTAAGACTATCATCATGGTCACACCTAAAATAGAAGCACTGTGCTTATGGCATACATACTGATACCCTCTTATGATGGCAATCTATCAAAGGTAATGAGTCAACTAATCTATATCCAGAATTACGTTGAAAGCATGCATATCAAGAACAATAAAATTGAAAGAGAGCCGATAATCCACGACCTCAATCTCACAAGAGCGGCACACTCGACCCAATGCCACTTTACCTCCAACACCACAACAAAACTCACTTTTAATGACATTAAATGCACGTCATGGTGAGGATTCTACGACGCGCAATGTAAAGCCATATAATAACCAGTCATGGAAAGTCATTCACTTCAATGGCTTACCGCAGTACATTATTAAAAATCTTTTAACATTGGATCTTGTGCGTCGTGTTTGACTTTTCTACAACTACTTTTACACGCCATTAATTTAATGGACAAAACACGACGTTCATTGTTAATCGTTGAATATTTAATACAATAACCTACTTTGCTTGCCGTAGATAACCCAAGTTTCACAGCATTTTTTGCATGCTATAGAATATGTATATTTTTTAGAAAAAAAAATAAAAAAATCAACGGGTTTTATTTCACCTGTTTCGTACAATATAAGAAAACAAGCGTACATATATATATATATATATATAAATATCAACCAATCACCAAAATATTGCTTCAACCATCCAAAACAAAAAACTATCTATAAATTTTGAACATCCAAAAGCTATCTATTCATCCAAACCATCCGAAAACTATGTTTCTAGACATCAAAACTATCCTTAAGTTCAAAACTATCCAAAACATTCAAAATGATCCTAAAAAAAATTATAAATAAATAAATAATTCTTAAGTTCTAAACCATTCAAAAACTATCCTTAAATTCAAAACCGTTGTTCAGGGGGCTTTTGTCTTATTACGAGCCATGCCGAAATATCATTCCCTCAAGGGGCAGCCTAAGGAACAAGGAAGAGGCTCAGCTCAACGCCCACTTTAGAAAACCTGGAAACTTGACTTGGAAGTCTCACAATCTGTGAGAATGAGTACAAGAAACACAAATGGAAACACCACATTTATAGAGTGTTATAATCAGGAACTATAGAAATACAAATGATAGGACTATGTTGGTGAAGATCCGTATCAATGTTGATCCAAGTAAAGAATTTAACCTAAATACTAATAATAATATATTTTGAAATATAATTAACATCTATATCAACAATAGCTGGAATATTTATATCCAGAAAGTACATAGCCAAATGGAAGTTAATGGTTTAAATGACCCCTACATTCTGAATACCATCCATGGCATTAATCTTAATTTTTTGGGGCAATTTCAACATTAGATATGATTGATTTCTCACTTGCAAGAACCATTCGTAGCATCAAAGGACCCTCTTTTGTTGTCTAAAATATGTTGTAGTAGCATATCAGCAAAATATTCACCCAAAATATTTTATATTCACCCAAAAAAACATATCAGCCCAAAAAAAAAAAAAAAAAAAAAAAAAAAAAGGAAATCAACAACTAAGAAATCAAATAAACATATTCAAAACCATTGGCTTAGGCTCAATCAATGAAGGCAAGCAACATACATGATCTTTTTAATCACAGAAAATACCAAACACATAAAAGGCACCATACCTTAATCCCAGGAATTGTAACTCTACTCTTTTCATAACAGTGTCATGCTTATCAAGGATAGGAAAGCAAAAATTATATAATAAAAAAAAACTAAAAAAAAAAAAGAAGCAAAACAGAAAAAAGAGGATGTTTCTTACCTAAAAGCAAATATAGTCCTTCAAACACCAAAAGCATCACCTACTAACACCAACATAAGAGAAAATATAGAACAGTTTAGAAGAAATTAAAAACAATACACCCAAATACCATATAATATACATCCAAAAAAAAATCTACAGAGAAGAAACATATAAGAAGAAGCTTAAGAAATTAAGAGAGAGCATTTCTTACCTGAATAGTAGAAAAGTATTCATAAAACAATTATAAGAAAATAAGAAACATGAATCACATTTATTAATAAGAGTATGAGCCATGAATCACAATGGAATGGAAACACCCATAGAATGACAATGGAAAAATTAACCACTAAACCCACTAAATTAACGAAGATGTGTTGCTAGGCAGACAGACTAATGTGCATAAGAAAAAAAAAAAAAAAGGGTCCGAAAAGCTATTGTAGCCACTCAAATAACTCTGTCCAACTATATATCATATGATTAAGTTAATTTGAATAGAAAAAATTATAGAGTAAAAAAAACTTCTTTGTGTTTGGTAACCAAGCAAAAGCCACGATTACAAAATGACACTAGCAGCAACATCCAAGTACTAATGGTTATGGAACTACGTATTATATTATTTTGAAGGTCAATAACCGAAGTTCAAATAATTGAAAGTTTTGGACCAAAAAAAAAACAATTCCTTGGGGCAAGTTCTATGATTCTATTTGTAACGCTCCAAATTTCTAACCCAAATGATAATACAACAATCATGGCTCTTTTATGAAAAACCGAATATAAATCTTCAAACTTACATTACATGATATAATAGTTCTTCATGCAACAATACATTAATCCAACAACAAGTAAATAAACAAATAAATAGCCCCAAGGGTTTACAAGTTTCCAAGGCTTAAGCCTGGTTACAGAAAACGATTATTCAAACCCACACAAACACAGCCCTTGGCTTACACACAGAGTCACAGCAAAATGAGAGCATTGTACTCCCAACACACATACTTCCACGCCCCAAATTGGGTGGGATCACCACATCTTTTCCTGCACAAAAATCTCGTAAGGTGAGCATAAAGCCCAGTAGGAAATTCTTAACAAAGTATATACATTTTATACAAGTCTCAAGAGATGAAATGCACATGCCATGCTATGCCCTTTTTGAAGATAAATCACATTTTTCATCTTTTGAAAACCATCATGCTCAATGATATCATGCAATTTCAATTGTTCAAAACTTAACAATTTATTTCAAGGGCAATAAATACGACTCTGGTAATCCCTAGATCGGTGTTTGAAAGTAAACTATACGAGTACTACCAAATTGTTATTTTTACCGGTATTAACCGAAAGGCTCGACACCTATTCGCGCGGGTTTTCGGTATTTCACCCCGGACCCTCAGGCCAACTTATTCAATTTCATTTACACCACCTATCAAGACTTACCAACGTATTTACCCCAAAACCATTCCATGAAAACTTGTTTTCTTAACATTCCTTTCTCAATGCAAGTTTTCAAATCAACTTTCAAAGTTTAATATAATCAAATGAATTGATATGTCAATGCAACAACAATCAATACAATGTAATAATTCTTCCATTTCCAATTCTTCCACATAATATTACCATAGTGATCAAAATTCCCATTTCTCATTTCAATGCAATTTCACAAGATAAATATAAATACTTTTATTTCAATTCATCATCCAAGGAATAACACAATTCCCTCTTCTCAAGTATCCTCGACAATTAGTTATTTCAAGACTATTTCAACGTTTTGAACAATAATTTCCAAAATGAACAACAATTCTTATATTCCCTGAAATTCAACATTTATATAAATATAAATAAGAAATTTTCCAAATATCTATTTATTTTGACACACAAAATAAATATAACAATATCATTCATGGATTTTCAGTCTCCTTTAAAAAAAATTCCCAAATTCTAGGTTTTCTTACCAAAACTATACAACTCAAATCTTTTGAAAGAAAACTTTCCAAAATCATCTTTTCTTCAATCAACGAAGATCAAAACCCATAAGATCATTTTAAAAAAACAAGAGACAAACCCACCTTCAAAATCGCTCAACTTCTTGAATCAATAATCAATTTTCAAAGCTATCGAAAGATGATTTCGAAAATCATATAGATCTTGCAAAATATATATATATATATATATATAACTCTAAGAAAATTCCTACCTCAAGTTTTGAAGAAGAAATGAGATGAAACCCCTAAAATCAACGGTGTCGAAACTCAATTTTCACCGCACACAACGAAGCCCTTAAGAAGTTAACCAACTTTGATGAAGAACCTATGGCAGAACTCTAATGGATCTTGAGAAATCAAGGTTTTGATCCAATTTGGCGTAGGGAAATGTAGAGAGAAGGGATAGGAAAGGGTTTTTAGAGAGAGAGAAATATATACAAAAGTGATCTAAAATATCAGATTTACAAACTGATATAACATGGTCCGCTCGAGCGTAGAAAGCCTTGCTCGAGCATCAAATACACTTTCCCAGTACTTTTGCAGACATGTCAAACTTTTAGAACCAAACATTCTCCGCTCGAGCGCATAAATGTCCGCTCGAGCGGATAAGCAACTTCTAATGCATTTTTCATTTTTGCTTCGGGGGCGCTACCCCTCAACCCCGCCAAGGCGCTGCCCTAGGACCCGCCAAGGGGCGCTGCCCCCTCAACCCCCGCGAGCTGATCGGGCAACTCGATCCTCGACATACTCAGCGAAATGACAAAACTGGAATCGCTACACTATTATGCTTAAGAAATACTATGATAACCAAATGCAGATATTAGGTGCATTAAAGTCTTCAAAAAATGTGTAATGTTCCAAAAGATATGTAATGTTTTTGACTAAAAGGTCAAGGTAAAGACATAATGTTCTTGATGAAACAACTGAAAACACAAATTAAAGACTATTGTAAAAGGAGAAAAGCAAATATACAACTATAACAAACAGGACAAAAAATTTAAAAATAAAAAATAAAAAAGGAAAGAAGAATAAAATATTGTGAACCAGTGAATTACACCAAGTAAAACTTTAAATTCTTGGTGTTTTGTAGCTTAATTAGTACACAAAGTAATTTCTAAATATGTTAAATCAATTAATGAATTGAACAAAAGGCTTATAATAAAGAAAATATTTACTTACCATTATACAGCTTCAGCTATGATTGACAAGAACAAATTCTTTGGGGGCGGAGGGGGAGAGGGAGGGAAGAGAGAGAGAGAGAGAGAAAGAAGGGTTGTTTACCCATAAAGGAAGGAAGCTCCTCATGCCTCAAAAGTTGAAAGAAAACCTTCATGAGAGGGAAAAAAATCTCTCTTTCTCTCTCTCTCTCTCTATATATATATATATATATATCTATGTATATATTGGGATGCATCAACAACCACCTCAAGTGCAACTAACATTCCCCAAATTTGAAAAACAATTTTTAAAAAACAAAAACACCGAAAATAGAATAAATAAGAAAAATACAGAAATACAAAGCAAAGAAGGAATTGAACCCACAATCCAAACCAAAAACCAAACCCATCTAAACATACTCACGTATATGCAAACCCCATAACCAAAAAACCAAAACCATAACCCAAAATCATAAATTGAAGGGCACATATCAAACTGATTATGAACAATTTGAGAAGATTAATTGAATAAATGAAACGTAAACAAGTAAATTGATGGAAACCCAAAACAGAAATGAAGTGAAACTCACAGAAACATAGTTAGGATGGTTAGCAGTCATGGCGGCAGCAGTTTCAATGACTAATTCATCGAGTTGGTTGGTGGTGACACCCATGTGAGACGAGGACAGGGTCACAGTGGTGACGCCTTTTAGGGTTTCCCTCTGTTCGCCACTCACCCAAATCAAACCTAAAAAACCAATTTTCACCCCATTGAAAAAAGAACACCCAAATCAAAACCCTAAAATCCTTATCACCAATTGCTCGACCCAAATCAAAACCCTAAAACCCTTATCGCTAATCTGCAATGGAGAGAAGTGGGATCAAATTAAGGTCAATGACTGTGAGATAGGAACAACGATGGAGGGTTTTTAGAGGTAGAGAGAAGAGAAAGTAGATAGATATAGAGATATGGAGATGTATTTTGATATATTTTGCTATATTTGTTTTTTTTATATGTGTTTTCGTGTTTGGCGCTCGAATTTTTTTCTTTATTTTGGCACTATTTGTTTTGGGTCATCGACTTCATGAAAGAAATTGCATGTCGTGTAAAGTGAAATATGTTCAACAGCAAGCATATGCTTGTCGTATATATTTAATGTATTAACATCAACCCTTAGTCGTGTCGTAAAAAGTTTAACTATTTATGGCTAACATTACAAGTAGTAAAGAAATTACCATTATTAGCATTAACAACATAAGCGATTGACATGTCGTGGTTAGGATATTATTTACGACATGCAAAAAAAGAAATTTGTAAAAGTAAAAAATTACAGCTTGCATTTTTTGTATGTCGTTGATGTGATGCCGTGAAAACCCAATTTTGTTGTAGTGCAATAAGTGTCTCAACCAACAGAGAAGACCCCAACAGTTCATACTCTAAACCCAATGCATCTGCAAAAGAAGACAACATGAATGAATGAGATGCACCAGTATCAATCAACACATTGCCAATAGAGTTGCACAATGAAAAATTACCTCTCACTACAAAAGGTGACGACAATTACTCTGGCATGTTAACAGCATACATGTGCCCTAAAGGACTCTGTTCTACCTTCTTACCCCTCGGAGCATAGGCCTGATACAACGTGGCTCCCTAATTGGCCCTCGAGGCCTGTGCTGACCGTGCTAGCTGATGGCTCTGTGTCTGCCTCGAACTAGACGCATCAAATGTGCAACCAAACTGAGGACAAAATCTCCTTAAGTGCCCCGACTACCCACACTAATAACAGGTAGGTGGCTAACCTCTCCCCTAACTCTGGCTCTGAGGACAAGCTGAAAATGGTGCAGACTATTGCCTTCCTCCTCTCTACGGGCAAACAGAAGACTTATGGCCCAATTGACCACATTTGAAGCAAGTGAATCCACCTTGATTTCCTCTCCCCGAACCCGAACTTGGTACAAGAAAGGTGGATCTAGACTGTGTGGCCTAGGACTGCTGTAGGTTGGAACTATTTTGCCATTTGTTATCCCTTGCGTTCCCCTAAACATCTTGGGACCTCTACCTGGAGCCCCTTATCCGCTCTTTCTTTGCTTGGATCACGATCTCTAAGTGAGCCGCCGACTCTATAACACAACCGTAATTCCTAATCATTGACCTAACCACCTTGAAAAGGAGCCCAGCCCTCAACTTTTTCTCAAACTCGATGTAACAACGTTCTTCCATCACCACAAGTTTCGGTGCAAACCTCGACAAACTAGTGAAAGTAGCCTCAAACTCGACTGCTAGCGTGTTTAGCTACTTGAGCTTTAGAAATTGGTCCCTCAACTTTTCTCTAGCAGTGGGTGGCAAAAACTTGTCCTAGAAGACGTTGACAAAAGGCTCCCAAGTCACCCCAATACGCCCCTGAGCACACTTCCACCACTGACCCCGCATTTCCTTTCAGTTAGAAAGACGCCAAGGTCACCCTCAAGCCATCGTCCTCAATGCCAAGCATCCCGAACGTCTTCACCATCTATTCAAGCCACTCGTTGGCCTTTAATGGCTTTTTCAGATCCCTTACAATCTCGTTCGTATTCGACAAATAACTCCCTCTTAAAAAAGGATGGCCCTATTTCTGTAACATGGGCCTAGACTTGATTCTCGAACCTAAAAATGTCCATGGATTCCTGCAAAGCTCCTGCCATTTCATGGGCTAAGGTGCCCATGGCTTATTAACCATCTAGCTCAGCCACGTTGGCCTGGCCAACTCCCTCCTCTTGCGCTTGAATTTCGTCATGTATTGACACCTCCTGCTGTCTAGACCTGCCATGCCTACCACCACTATGTCCTCGTCCTGACATTCTAATAAAGGTAACACAAAATTTTAGCACATTTATAAATATGCCGAAGCTAACTCACTTACGTCCTAATACAGTGGACAACAATTAATTCATTCCACATAAGCATCGAGTCACAAAATCACAAATGAATTTTTTGTCCAAATAATTAATTGTTCTACGACGTTACTAGAGTTCTAGTTAGAATAAGCAGTGATCAGGTGCTCTTCTAATAAGATTTCTAGAAACTCGTGGATCCAATCAATAACTTAGAAACCAAATCTCACACTCATCTAGTCACACAAACATGTTATCACACAGCATACCAGGTATGCTTCTAATATTATCTACTAAAACAAACAAATTATGGTAAAAACCATGCCCCACGATCCCGAAGTATTCAAACTCGGTCGCTTTGATGCCAAGTTGTAACACCTTGAAATAATAACTACAACCCATACCATGATATTAAATAGAAACATAGACATGAGAAATATTAACCTTTCATTTATATTTCTTTACCGTACAAAAGATGACATATGCGAGTATACATTTATAAATCCTAGACCTTGAATCTATGGCATATGTTGTATATAAGTGAACTGGAATAAAAGGTAATAAAGATACAATTTATGCCCTAATTGCTACATCTTTCCAAGACATTGCTTGGTTATAACAAAATGGATTACGTCCAACACAATTAAAAGCCTGAGGCTTCTACAAAAGATAATTATAACAAAAGAAACAAAAGTGAGCCCTCAGCCCCTCAGTCCTCCTAAGCTATGTCCTTAGTGGAGGCATATCATCAACGCCTAAAAATTGTTTTCCACATAGGGTGAGCTACTGCCCAGTAGAGATACTTTAACACTATGTATGAACCTTAACAAAGTCATAAGGTGAATGCATATGCATGTCATTTGCCAAACATTATACTTTTGCATCTCAAATACAATGCAATGCCATCATCATTATATTTCAATTTATGAAAATACACTTTTATATCATAAAATAGGACAGTGGATACAGAACGCTAGAAATCTCTAGGTACATGTCTGCTAGTAGGCTATACAAGCACTACTAAAACCATTTTACCGATACTAACCAAAAGGTTTGGCACCTAACCGCGTGGGTTTCTAGACTTTCACTAAGGACACACAAGCCAACAATATAAACCACAACCACACCTCCTAACTAGATTCACCAAGGTATACACCCTTTTTTCTCAAAACAATACATTTTCATTATTCAAGTGTGAAACAATGCTCGATGCAAGATGTATGAGAAATAAGTTTCAATTTAACCTAATCCTCATGCAATTTCTACAACAATCAAAGTTATCCTCTAGCAATATCCCAAAATAGATATTTCTACTCAACAGATAATTTTCTAACAACAAATAAAATCTCATAAATTTCAAAATGGGAGCGAAAATAAATATCCAACTCCGCTCTCATCATCAACAGATACATTCTCCATATCTTTTCTAAACCCAACATCATTTACTTATCTTTCATAAATCAACATCAATGATTTTTCAAACAAAACCTCCTTTATTTTCAAAATCACATTTAAGGAAGGAGTTTTCGACACAACACAACAATATACACACTTCCACAATCCTTCTCAAGAATTTATTTAAAAATCCTCCTTTTTTTTCCCCAAATCAAACCCTAGATTTAACCCAAAATTCCCAAATCACTAAACTTTTTAAGCTCTACCTTTCTCTCCAAGGAGCTATGGTGGAGAAATCAAAGGATAAGGGAGTATTTGAGGCTTTAAGGTAAAAGTTAGAAAGAGAAAGTGAGGAAATTAGGGTTAGGGGTGCTTTAGAGAGAGAGAGAGAGAGAGAGAGAGAGGAATGAAAAAGTAATTTAAAAACCCCTTTCCCCGAACTAATATACGCATAGACCACTTGAGCAACCAAACCACCGCTTGAGCGTTAAACACAATAAGTGAGATCGCTCGAGTGACCAATACACCGCTCGAGCACACAATGACCCTCTCCTTGAAATTTTGCAGACATGAGAGATCGCTCGAGCGCAAGAATGACCGCTCAAGCAAAGATCACCCTACTCCCAGAAGTTTTGTAAACCTACAAAAATACTAGAAGATCTCAAAAACTGCTCGAGCGACCAAAACACGGCTCGAGCGAACAAGAAAAAAACAGGACAACAACTCTTTTGAAAAACTAACAACCAACCTGTTTCGAACACAACCAACAATGCAACTCAACTAGCAATAAGATGATAAAAGGGCATGAACAATAATTAAAGACACTGAATCTCAAATCTAAGAGCATGTAATGGGTCTGGTCTAAACCGTAACAATTATACTCTTGCTCATTCCTTTATACAGTGATACCCTGTGGGAGTGGAAGGTTAAACTGATGTTTTTAATGACCTAAGTGAAGTGAATAGTCAACTGTGATATAGTGAGATACCTTATATAGGTCACTATGTGAGTGCAAAGTAGGGTCGCTTCTTTAAGAATTGGCAAAGTCGAATTCTTTAAAAACACTCACTGAACCAGGCTAGTGTTCTAGAGCTGAACCGGACACACTAGTGAAAACAAGAACAATGGTTGGACTAACTCCTATGTGAGGTCTATTGTCTTGGTTTACACAAACAGTATAACAGTTCAAGACATCACGTTCACTAGTCAGCTAGTAAATCCGATAGGCTTTCACGATGAAAGGTTCAAGGCCAATAACTACTTTTTTTGATGCAGGGTTAGTTTGTGTGCTCTCTCTCTCTCTCTCTGAGTCTTTGTTGTTAAGCGTTGTCCATTTTTCTTTATTCAGTCAATTTTTATTCATATGGGGAATTGTTGAAAAAAAAGATTTTATGGTGACTTTAATGTGAAATTAAAGTGAGTCTCAACCACTAGTTGAGGTGGGATCAAATGGGTTTAGATTCTCTGTAATAAGATATTTACACCACAAAAAGAATGAACAAAAATCATTGACAATTGAATAAGAAATAGTCTCATAAAGTTGGCCTCATGAATGAGGTCTTGGGAATGGTATATAACCACCTATCCTACAGTGATTGTAGAGGAAAGCATTGATGGGTTTTTAAATCCCAAGTTTTTGATAAAGGCATGAGCCCTTTGAGACATCCAAATTTTTTGAAGGAAGGGAGTTATGGATGCTTTAAGAATGGGCTTGGGCCAAAACTATAGTCCAAGTTGGTTATGTAAAAATTGCCACACACGTCCGCGCTCGGACTAGACCAGGATGGGTCGTGGATCGTGGATCTTAGATCTTGGGGCTTGGGCTTCAGGCTTAAGGCTTAGGGCTTCAGGCTTCAGGCTTGCTGGAATGAGTTAGGTTTCGACTGGGTCCACCAACCTAATCTTTTTGGACTAGGTCTGTTAGGTGGTTGCTGATATAAATATATACACATGTGTATATAGAGTAACTTACACACTTATTTCCCATCAATTTTCTTGCATCAGTTCTTCAGTTTTGCAGAATTGAAGTCTGCATTTGCTACTGGAAGACTCTTCTCTCTCCCCCATTGTATATACAAGAAAACCATCTTCTTTGGTTCTAATATAGAATTTCTTTGCTCTCATATTATAGTCAGTCTACCCATAATATATTCTTCCTGTGTGAAAGAGTGCTACCATTGTCTATTCGTCAAAGCTAACCAAAAGGTACTTCTAACTTAACCGTCGTATCCTAGGAGACAGACGCCGACATACCTCCAGCACCCATAGTGAGGTGGCAAATCTGTTTTAAGGAGATTGTGGTATCACATAGGTTTCAATTTGTTTTCTTTTTCTTGTTTCAGTATTTACTTTTGTTTTATATTTATGTTCATCAAGTTGTATGATCTAGACCCATGATTTCTTGTTCTATAATATCAATTTAATTAAATATGAATCTGTTTGTTTTATTTAAATACACAATTTATACAACAAATGCTATCTTCCACCAATAGCCAAAACAGTTTTCTCTAATATAATTATTAAAAGATAATAACAACAACAATACTAATAATAATATCCAAAATGATATCAAAGCCAAAATCCCAATGATTTATACAAAATCACCATGATTCTTGAAAATGACATTCACACTCCTTACGAGTCTTGTGAATCTCAACAGAAAATATTTGATTTCCAAAATCGTTCCTATAGTTTTTTGACAAAACCATTATTTCAAGAGGAGCAAACAATACTTGATATTTTCTAATAGTTCAAAACATTTTGCAACCAAACCTCCTTTCATCAAAATCCCACAACATTTACAATTCATTCCTTTTCCAATAAAACCTTCAACACCTTAGGTTTTGATAAACTTTTGGGGATTCTTTTCCAAAACATAAATTTTGTTCAAAACTTCTCTACACAACAACTACGTGCTTACCAATTTTAACCATAACCAAAAACAAGAGTTTTTTTTCTCAATTTGTGCCTTAATACATATGTAACCAAAAACCTAACTTTTCAAAAACTCACAACTAACAAAGATAGCATATAACAAAGCTAAACAACATACACATCAGTAAGAAAATCCCTAGCTCAAAGCAGGAAGAGAAAAGCCTAAATCCCCAAAATCCGACAATGACGAGAACGCAAACTTTCAAAATCAAAATGAAGCCCTCAACACTCTCTACCTTAAAGTCTTAAGTACTAGGGGTAAAAAATGAGTAAAAACAGATGAACACCCAGGTTTTATAGTCAAGGCACTCGGAAATGACAGAACAAGAGTGAGAAAGAGAAGAAAATGAGCTCAAAATAGATATTTCTTACTTTTCGCTGGTATATATAGAACAGGCGCATCGCAAGCGCGAACAAAAGACCACGAGCACGAACAACAAAATCGTCGACTAAGACCATCGGGGGCACAATCTACAAATCGTAGCCTACCTTATGGCCCTTTATGGACCACGCACTTTCCTCTCATATACAGACCTGAAGACGCATTTTGGTCGTGGCCCATCATAAGCATGACCATTAATAAAGCACATCGTGGGCGCGATCAGGACCATCACGGTCATGACTAGCCAAACTGGGCAGACTGCTCACCGGTTTCAGGGTTTTACGCTAAGGTTCCCAGCAACAAAAGAGACCCAACACAAAGAAAACAACCCACAACAAGGGTTAACCCAAAACAAATGAACAGGAAAGGTCGGGGATTAACCCGGATCGTCATAGTTCTCATTATTTATTGGCTTATTTTTAATTGTAATTTCAAAAATAATAGAGATCCCAAAAATTCAACCAAATGTATCATATGGGTGTGGGATCCACATTTTTTTTTTGATCGGAAAAAAGAAGGCTTTATTGATAAAACACATACAAAGTATGATAAAATACATCAATAAAGAGGAGCTTGGAGCTAGTTCAAGCTCCAAACTCCTAGTTGGTGAGAGACCAACAAACAGAGCAAAAGCAAAGAAAAACCAGCAATCAGTCCACTGCTGAGCAACAAACCAGCTAAGCAACTACAAGAGCAACCACAACAGGAAAAAATTGGAACCTAACACCAGTCCTCAAGTTGCAGCCACTGCTGAGCAATCCAATCCTATAAAACTCAGCAAATACCAGCACATACCAGCCCATAAGATACAGCCACAGAACACACCAGCAAAGGTAGATCAGTAACAGCACCTCACCTCTACTATAAACACCACATTACACAATAAAGCCCAGCTGTGGAATCAAAAACAACCCTTGATTTGTCTTCACTTGAAAACTAAATCATCAACTGAGTAGGGAAGGTCCTTAATAGATGCTTTCAGCCAAAGTGCTGCTTTGATTTTGATAATTTCGCTCAGGTTTGAGCCTCTGCAAAAACACATTTGTTCCTGTGTTACCAAAGTGACCAAAGAACAATAAAGGGGATAGCTCTCCAAATTAACCTATCAATGTTCTTGAAATTATCACCCATCCACTAATGGAGAAAACCATCCACAGAACCTTGTATGCACCAATAAAGCTCCCAATCGTGAATTATAGAAGACCAAATCAACCAAGAAAATGGGCAAAGGAGCAAGACAGGCACAGCAGATTCAGATTTAGTACTACAAAAAGGGCGAATGGTGGGATCCACATGGGACCCACATTGTGTGGGTCCCACACCTATATGAGACATTTGGTAGAATTTTTGGGGTCTCTAGCTTTACTCTTGTAATTTTTTAAAATAATTAGTTAAGTAGTCTAAACTTGTCCTGACCCAACCAGAGGTGGCTCAACCATTAAGTCATTTAATCTATCGCTTAAGACCCACTATTAAAATATCAAAAAAAATCTTATTGAAGATCTCTATTTTTCAAAAGCTTAGTAAAATAAAGTCTCATTTTAATGCTTATCCTAAGGTCTCAAGATATTTGAGCCACTACTAAATTGTCTGGTTAGACTTTGCCAATGCTTTACTTTCTGCCCCCACTAAGGAAATCCTAGCTCTGCCCCTGCTTAGACCCAACAAATAGAAATCAAATACATCCAACTAAAGCGTAAAAGTTTTGTATATGTATTATACCAAAAAAAAAAAAAGAAAGAAAGAAAGAGTAAATTATAGTAACTTTTTGAAATTTAGAAAAAAAATTATAATAAACTCTATAAGTTTGACACGATTATATTGAGCTCTTCTAAAATTTTAATTTACATCAAACTTAATCCCCTTTCATCATAAATTTATTAGTCATATTGATAGGAAAATGATGTTATCATATCATTTATACTAAAAATGTTTATTTTATCGTATTTATCTTTGTGCCTTCACATCATTTACATTAGTTTTGATTCTTTTAACCATACTAAAAGGAATATAGGTTTAATTATAGCAAAAAAAATGTAGAACTAATTATTTTATTTTCTCTAAACTTAGAAAGTGGTTAGCACAATTTATCAACAAAAAACCCCCAAGGGGTTGGCCTAATACGTGTAGGTTGGGGCTTGGGGGTGTGCTCTCTTTATGTCTCAGGTTCAACTCTCACTAGGTGCTATCAATTCCTTGGGGGCTTGAACACCCGATCATCAAAAAAAATCATTTACGGCCAGAAATTTGCAAGCATTCTCTAACAATTTTTTTTTTCTTTCTCTTTCTTTCCATCTTAAAAAGCCTATTAACATTATTTTTTTAATCTTGAATTTGTAGGGTGATTTTGGATAAACAAATAAAGAAAAAGAAAAAAAATAGCTTCAATCTCCACAAGTTGAAAATTCAAAGAAAGTCTATTAAGGGCCATCATATCTAGTCTAGTAGCTAAGAGCCATTTAAATATAATAAAGGCACTAATTCAGCATTAGATTCTTTTTATTTATTTATTTAAAAACTCATGAAGTGTTAGACAGAGAAACTTCAGTTAATAAAATTGGTGTTGGCTTTTGTGTGTGTGTGTGTGTGTGTGTGTTTGAGAAATTGGTGTTGGCTATTAAACATAAAAGATTGCACCACTGTGACAATTTTTTATTTTTATTCTTACACACATAAAAACCCCAAACATCACACACATAAAAACCATCTATGGAAAACCAAACAATACACTTTGATCTATTTTTGTGTCATACCTAAATACAACCTTCGGCCGACAAGTTTAACTCTTTCAACTTCCCTACAAGTGTGCCAATGTTCCATCGATAAAATCTTGGTCGAATGTTCACAAATGAGAAACTGCAAACACAATATCACACAAACCATTAAGTAAGACCATGAAAAACGTACCACTTTGTCTGTGTAACACGATATAAACTGGGATAAATTAACTGTTGTATATACCAGCAATGCCACGACACAACCAGTTACCCTCTCCGGCCTACTATGCATCTCATTTAGTGAACCAATCAACGTGTTCCAGATTGTTGTAGTCTAGTCGTACTGCCTTAAGGTTTCCAGTTTGTCAATCACACGCACGAACGCTCACCCTATATGCTCATAGGTAGTTGCAAAAAATAGCTTTGTACAAATGTAAAGACAAAAGAGTTTCGCCACGTCTTCTTCGTCACGCTCCATACAACCATGGATTGATTCTACTAGCTAATCCTTAATGACTTTCGAAGATAACCGACCAACGTTTGGGCACCGTCTTTGCATGAAATTTTGAAGGCCCTTTCACACGTTATGCCAAATCTAGTTTGTCTTTCTTGCATTGGACCCCAAACATCAATTAAATGTCATTGTTCCTCAATGGCAGCTTAGCACCACCAATGTAAAACTTCTCATCTTTTGGGTTGTAACTTTGTATAATTCGGCACACCGTGGCATCAAACTTCTTGAACTACTTCGGATCTAGCTTGTGAACATGAATAGCATCAATCATCACACAAAATGGGGTTTTCTATAATTACTGAATATGCCCGTCACCCAACTCCAACTCAAGCACGGTGTTAATCGCTCCCATTTTATTGGACCGGTACATTAGCCTTGATGGGTCAACATTAGCCTTCTTACCATTACTACTAGTCACTCTCTATTTCTTGAATGGTAGTCTCGATTGCCTCTTCAGGGCCAATTTGGTTGACGTTTTCCTGGACTGTTGTGACCACGATGAACTAGCGCTCCGTTTCTCATTTCTCCTCCCACAATTACCTAAAATGTGTGTCACAACTACATGTCAATTTGTAATTCTAACCAACTCCAACATATGCAAAACAACATACATAATACTACAACAGCCTTTAAAGAAAGGAAAAAAAAAAAAAAAAAACTCCATTCTATTCCACCACATGTCCAATCATTGCATGTAACACAAAAGTACAATGAATGTACATAACATTATTACAGCATACCAAAAAAAAAAAAATACACCCTTCATTCTACTCCACCACCCGTTGCGGCGTTAGCTTTTGCTGGAATTGATAACGAATATACATAACATCACACAGCACATGACATTATGTTGTGTACAATGTACTGAAATATTCAATAATTTGGTATAAACTATTTACAAAACATCACAACCTACATTTTTTTGTGTACGTCCACACTGTACAACAAAACATTATTATAGCATACCCAAAAAAAATACACCCTCCATTATACTCCACCACACATTGCAGCGTCAGCTTTTGTTGGAAATGATAACGAATGTACATAACATCACATAACACATGACATTATGCTGTGTACAACGTACTGGAATGTTCAATAATTTAATGTAAACTATTTGTAAAACATCACAACCTACATTTTTTTGTGAACGTCCACACTGTACAACGTTCGATCAATAACAAAAATAACAAGTTTAATCAACCAAAGCCAGAGACCTTTCGAATTAATTCACTTTGATATGGGCGTTAACCTCGACACGAGTCTCATTCCACTATCTACGGATGGGAAACGACCATTTCCCCCAACCGCCTTCCGTTTTGACAAATAAACCCGCGTCACACACATAATTGCAAGCTCCCATATATACTAACAACAATCGTACTATGCCAACATTACAACCAGAAAACAACGCCAATACCATCACAACACATACGCACAAACCAACGCAGAACACAACACGATTGTGAGGACGTATCGAAATTACACATCACACCCACCCAACCCAAACATCCACTAATACAAAACCAAGTAACAGCCCACATCACCATACGTTAATATACACACAAAAAACCCACAAACAAATTGCAACACCCCCACCCCCCAACTATGTCAGAATACCATTCACTTAAACACCACACACCGCTACCATTGTAGTAACGTAAATTTGCCAAAACCACCTCAGACAAACCATTACAGATACAAGACAACTTACAACAACAACAAAAATAAAGCAACAATCTCCCCGCACAACAACATTTAAAGAAAGAAAAAAAAAAAAAAAACCTCCATTCTATTCCACCACATGTCCAATCATTGCATGTAACACAAAAGTACAAAGAATGTACATAACATTATTACAGCATACCAAAAAAAAAAAAATGCACCCTTCATTCTACTCCACCACCCGTTGCGGCATTAGCTTTTGCTGGAATTGATAACGAATATACATAACATCACACAGCACATGACATTATGTTGTGTACAACGTACTGAAATATTCAATAATTTGGTATAAACTATTTACAAAACATCACAACCTACATTTTTTTGTGTACGTCCACACTGTACAACAAAACATTATTATAGCATACCCAAAAAAAATACACCCTCCATTATACTCCACCACACATTGCAGCGTCAGCTTTTGTTGGAAATGATAACGAATGTACATAACATCACATAACACATGACATTATGCTGTGTACAACGTACTGGAATGTTCAATAATTTAATGTAAACTATTTGTAAAACATCACAACCTACATTTTTTTGTGAACGTCCACACTGTACAACGTTCGATCAATAACAAAAATAACAAGTTTAATCAACCAAAGCCAGAGACCTTTCGAATTAATTCACTTTGATATGGGCGTTAACCTCGACACGAGTCTCATTCCACTATCTACGGATGGGAAACGACCATTTCCCCCAACCGCCTTCCGTTTTGACAAATAAACCCGCGTCACACACATAATTGCAAGCTCCCATATATACTAACAACAATCGTACTATGCCAACATTACAACCAGAAAACAACGCCAATACCATCACAACACATACGCACAAACCAACGCAGAACACAACACGATTGTGAGGACGTATCGAAATTACACATCACACCCACCCAACCCAAACATCCACTAATACAAAACCAAGTAATAGCCCAAAACAAATTGCAACACCCCCACCCCCCAACTATGTCAGAATACCATTCACTTAAACACCACACACCGCTACCATTGTAGTAACGTAAATTTGCCAAAACCACCTCAGACGAACCATTACAGATACAGGACAACTTACAACAACAACAAAAATAGAGCAACAATCTCCCCGCCATCCAATTAAGGCTGGAGACCAACCACCCAATCACACTATACCATTCACATTACAATTAAACACACCAACCACAACACATTATGGTCTAAAAAGCAACCGAGTTCAAACCCACAAATTTCAAACAACATTAACACACAAACACCTATAACAAGCATGCACTTCACAAAACCCATCCTCCCATTGACGCCGACTAACAACGCCACACAAATTTTATAATAACGTGATGTTAATGAGATATCACACACATCAAACTACTCTCAAACATCAACCGGAACAACACAAACGACATCAGTGGCTTATACAGACAAATGAACAACGTATCAAACGCCATTTGTAACTAACATAATCACCGCCGTCAACAATTGGAGGTTGTTCGATCAGTATACGAAAACACAATAGTGGCACAACCTCTCCAACCTACCGACGTAAACGTATTTCCAGGAAAGGCGTTGCGTATTTTTAGGGTTTGGAACGAAGAGGAATTGGTAATTTAGGATACCACTCCACAGTGATACAACGTTGCCTGTAGCGATCCCGATTTTGACCTGTCTCTTGTGGTGTTCCAGGCTCGGGTTGGTATGGTTTTGAACGGTGTTACGTATCTTAGTTTCCCTTGTATTCCCCTTATTTTTTTGGTTATCAGGTTATAGTTGTGTATTTGGAACAGGTTATGTCTCCAAACCTTTAGATGCGAATCCAACCTGAATTGTGCCTTGCAAAGTTGTATTGGAAGTTAATTCCTTCATGTTTTTCCACTTCACTGAGTATGTCGAGGGTCGAGTCACCCTATACAGCTTACGGGGGTTGAGTCACCATATACAGCTTACCCGGTCAGCTCGTCGTAGCAAAAATGCAAAATGCATTCGAAATTGCTTGTCCACTTGAGCGGCCGTTTATGCGCTCGAGCGGAGAATATTTGGTTCCAGAAGTTTGACTTGTCTGCAAAAAGTACTGGGAAAGTGTATTCGACGCTCGAGCGGGGCTTTCCACGCTCGAGCGAACCATGTTATATCAGTTCGTGAATCTGATAATTCAAATCACTTTTGTATATCTCTCTCTAAAAACATTTCCTCTCCCTTCTCTCTACATTTCTCTATACAAACTATATCAAAAACCTTGATTTCGCAAGATCCATTTGAGTTTTGCCATTCCTTCTTCATCAAAGTGGGTTATCATCTCGAGAGTTTCGTTGTATGCGGTGAAGATCGAGTTTCGACACCGTTGATTTTGTGGGTTTCATCTCATTTCTTCTTCAAAACTTGAGATAGGGATTTTCTTAGAGTTATATATATATTTTTGCAAGATCTATATGACTTTTGAAATCATCTTTCGATTGCTTTGAAAGTTGATTGTTGATTCAAGAAGTTGAGCGATTTTGAAATTGGGTTTGTCTCTTGTTCTTTTAAAATGATCTTATGGGTTTTGATCTTTATTGATTAAAGAAAAGATGATTTTGAAAAGTTTTCTTTCAAAAGATTTGAGTTGTATAGTTTTGGTGAGATTTATTTTGTGTGTCAAAATAAAAGGATGTTTGGAAAATTTCTTATTTATATTTATATAAATGATGAATTTTAGGGAATATGACAATTGTTGTTCGTTTTGGAAATTATTGTTTAAAACGTTGAAATAGTCTTGGAATGACTAATTGTTGAGGATACTTGAGAAGAGGAAATTGTGTTATTCCTTGGATGCTGAATTGGAATAAAAGTATTTATATTCATCTTGTGTTATTGGCATATCAATTCATTTGATTACATTAAATTTTGAAAGCTAATTTCAAAACTTGCATTGAGAAAAGAATGTTGAGAAACAAGTTTCCATGAATTGGTTTTGGAGTAAATATGGTGGTAAGTCTTAACAGGTGGTGTAGATAAAATTGAATAGGTGTCGAGCCTTTCAGTTAATATTGGTAAAAATGACATATTATAGGTGTCAAGCCTTCCAGTCAATGTTGGTAAAAATGACAAATTGGTTGTACTTGTATAGTTTACTTGTAGACACCAACTTAGGGATTACCAGAGTCGTATTTACCGCCCTTGAAATAAATTATTAAGTTTTGAACAATTGAAATTGCATGACATCATTGAGCATGATGGTTTTCAAAAGATGAAAATGTGATTTATCTTCAAAATTGGCATAGCATAGCATGTGCATTTCATCTCTTGAGACTTGTATAAAATATATATACTTTGTTAAGGATTTCCTACTAGGCTTTATGCTCATCCTATGAGATTTTTGTGCAGAAAAAGATGTGGTGATGCCGCTTAACTAAAGGCGAGGAAATGTGTGTTGAGAGTATGAGACTCTCATTTTGCTGTAACTCTGTGTGTAAACCAAGGGATGTATGTGTGTGGGTTTGAATAACCGTTTTGTGCAACCAGGCTCAAGCCTTGGAAACTTGTAAACCCTTGGGGGTATTTATTTATTTATTTACTTGTTGTTGGATTAATGTATTGTTGCATGAAGAACTATTGTATTATGTAATGTAAGTTTGGAGATTTATATTCGGTTTTCCTTGAAAGAGTCATGATTGTTGTATTGTCATTTGGGCTAGAAATTTGGGGCGTTACAACTTGGTATCAGAGCTACCGGGTTTGAATACTTGGAGCTCGTGGGAAGTGGTTGTTTAACCACAATGGGTTCATTTAGTATGATTAGGAAGTGTTATGCATTTTGTGACTATGTGATAACATGCTTATGTGACTAAATGGGTATGGGATTGGACTTTTGAGATGTTATTTGAGGGTACTTGATCAATACTCATTCTCCTAAGAATTCTTGGTTTTTTGTGGGACGAATCTCATCATAAGAGTATAATCCGTATGTGTTTACGTGACTAAATTCTTATGTGGGGTGACATTTAATTGTTATATGGTAGAGGAATATATAGAATTATTGTGATCAAACGTGTAAGGCAAGTTGCTGGCACGTGTGGGTTAGTGTGCTAAATTAATTATATTGTCATTTATAGGATGTCAGGAAGAGGTCAAACCCATGGTAGTAGAGGTGGGAGGCGTGGTAGGGCTCGCCGAGGTGTGCATGAGGTACCAGTCCATGAGGTTCCAGTGCAAGAGGAAGAGTCCGGCCAAGCTAATGTGGGCGAACAAGTGGAGCAGGCGGAAATCCCGAGACAAGCAGGTCAAACCGCAATGGGTGGCCCTAGCTCGAGAAATGGCAGGGGCTTTAAGAGAGTCTATGAACTTGTTGAGGGTGGAGAATCAAGCCCGAGAGAACACCGCAGAGTCAAGGACGAGTTTCCTTACTAGAGAGTTCTTGCGGGCCAAACTGGATGAGTTCCATGGTGGCCCCGAGCCCAAGAAAACAGATGAGTGGCTAAGTACATTTGAGATGAGTGGCCCCGAGCCCAAGAAGACATTTGAGATGCTTCACATCGAAGATAATGAACTAAGAGTGACTTTAGCGAGTTACTACCTTAAGGGAGACGCGGGTCAATGGTGGAAATATGCCAAGGGTAGAGTGGAGCCGGCATGGGAAGCCTTTGTGGTTGCTTTCCAAGATAAGTACATACCTCCCACTGCTAGGGAGAGATTGAGGCAAGAGTTTAAAAACCTCAAACAACTTGACATGCTCGTGGCAGAGTTTGAGGTGGTCTTCTCTAGTTTGTCCAGATTTGCACTAGAGTTGGTGGCAACGGAAGAGCTGGATCGAATTTGAAAAAAAATTGAAAACAAAAATTATGTTCAAGCTTATGAGAAATATGATTCGGGAATATGACCGTCTTGTGGAGATGGTAACACACGTAGAAATTTCTATACAAGCCGAGGATGAGAGGCTTCGAAGTTCGAGGTCTATGGGCCAGGAATCTCAAGGAGACTATAAGCAGAACAAGAAGAACATGAACACCTATCCATCCTAGTCCCAACCACAGCAGTCTAGATCCACTTTTCCTTTGCCTAGTGCGGGTCTGGGAAAAAGTGCATCGAGTAGTTTCTCGTGTTTCAAGTGTGGCCAACCGGGTCACAAAGCCTTCTTATGCCCACAGAAGGGAGGAGGGCAGTTAATATTACTACCACCTAACTGATCTCAAAGTCGTCTCAGTCTCAGAATAAAGGTCAAGGGTTTAATTGTTATCAGTGTGGTCAGCTAGGGCATATGAAGAGAACTTGCCCATAGTTGGGAAGCGCATCTGGCGCATCAGGGTCGAGGCAAACTCAGAGACACCAGTAGGCTCAATCAGTCCAAGCTTCGCGAGTTAATTAGGGAGCCGCTTCAACTCAGTCAATACAATAGGCCTATGCTTTGAGAGGGGAGCAAGTTAATCAGGGGCCACAGAGGCGCATGTATACTGTTACCGTGCCAGAGCAGTTGCCAGAATCCTTAGTTGTGAGAGGTATTTTTGTTGTGTGTAATTCTTTGGCTAATGTATTGATAGACATGGGTGCGTCTCATTCATTTATATCTACTACATTTGTTTCTGCATTGGGGTTAGAGGTAGCACGGTTAGTGCCTCCACTCAGAGTAGAGTCACCTATTGGGGGTACAGTTGATTTAGGCCGTGGTTGTCGTGATTGTGAAATAGAAGTTGCCGGGTGTCGACTTCCGTTGGATTTTATATTGCTAGATATGTTGAGTTTTGATGTCATTTTAGGCATGGACTGGTTGTGTTCTTATTAAGCTATGATTGATTGCTACCGTCAGAGAGTTACGGTATGCACTTCGGGTGGTAATCGTTTCTATTTTCTAGGGAACCGAGTTGATAGAGCCTTGTCGCCAATTGTCGACTCTCGTAGTAGGAGCAAGCTTAGTGGCCTGCTTGCAACTCTCTTGGATAGTGAGAGTGACAGGGCTTTTGTTGAGTTACCAAGGGTAGTTTGTGAATACCCAGATGTCTTTCTAGAAGATCTTACTAGTTTACCACCTCACCGGGAGATCGAGTTCTCCATTGAATTAGTGCCTGGCACAGCACCGATTTCGATGCCACCGTATAGATTTGCACCCACTGAATTGCATAAGTTGAAGATTCAACTCCAAGAACTTTTAGACAAGGGATTCATTCGCCCTAGCATATCGCCTTGGAGAGCGCTGGCTCTCTTTGCGAAGAAGAAAGATGGGTTATTGCGGTTGTGTATTGATTACCGCAAGTTGAATAGAGTTACAGTTAAGAACAAGTATCTTGTACCCAGAATAGATGATTTGTTTGACCAACTTAGAGGGTCTCGTTGCTTCTCAAAAATAGATTTGAGGTCAGGGTACCATCAGTTGAGAGTTCGGGAGGAGGACATTCAGAAGACAGCCTTTCGTACTCGTTATGGCCACTATGAATTCCTTGTAATGCCTTTTGGGTTGACCAATGCACCGGCTTCCTTTATGGATTTGATGAACAGAATTTTTCAGGAATACTTGGACCGTTTTGTGGTCGTCTTTGTAGACGACATCTTGATTTATTCAACCTCTGAAGAGGAACACGAGACTCACTTGCGGGTAGTGCTGGGTTTACTTAGTGAGCACCAATTGTATGCCAAATTTGAAAAATGCGATATTTGGTTAACAGAGGTGAAGTTTTTGGGACATGTAGTGTTTAGAGAGGGAGTGACTGTGGACTCCTCCAAGATAGATGCCGTACAGGATTGGGAACAACCCAAGAATGTTTTTGAAATCCAGAGTTTCTTGGGATTAGCGGGGTATTATCGACGTTTTGTAAGGGACTTCTCTAGACTAGCTGCACCTTTGACTAGGTTGACTAGAAAGGGTATCAAATTTGTGTGGAGTGAGGCGTGTGACACTACAAGAAGTTGGGTCTTGAATGACGAAATTTTTTTGTCTCGAAAGAGCTAATTTCGTCACTATAGATATTTGTGAGGAAATATTTTCGTCACCAGTTTCGTCATTGAATGTTTGTCACCAAAAACCACCGTGACGAAAAATAATTTCGTCACCAATGAAATTACTTCAGTGACGAAATTTTTTGTCACCAATAAAATAAGATTTTGTCGCCAAAAATTCTCTTTTTCGCCACCGAATAATTATTCAGTACCATATTTATAATTTTAGTTAACGAATAAATTTGTCACAAATGTTGATTATTGATGAGGAAATAATTTCCTCACAGTAAGATGTAAAGGTGACGAAATTTTTCATCTCAAAAAGTCATACAGGGGTGACGAAATATATTTCGTGGCAAAAAGATGTATACATGACAAAATTTTTAGTCACCAAACAACAAAATCAACAAAACTTTTCATATATAGCTGTGATAAATTTCATCACAAAGCTTATTGTTCCATATTTTATAATTCAATTTAAATTATTATTTCACAAATATCCTGCTCATATCTCAATAGCCTTCAAATATACTAACAAATCCACTAGCTATTATACACCACTCTACAAAACAATTCAGTAACCAATTTATATTATAAATCAAAATAAATCCATCATACAAATTTAATAATAATTCATCATACAAATTTTTAGCCTCCAAAGTCCATTTCTCCATGTAGATAAGCCAAACCACGAGCTGCATCTTGAGCAATTTTTAATCTTGCCATCCATGGCAGAGAAGACGCTACCCGAGCCAACAGATGGTCCTCTAAGCTTTTGTTATGCATAAGCTCATACACCAAAAGCTGTTGAATCCCTCTTTCATAATCTTTTGCACAATATCCCACTAACTGTACAAGATTTTGGTGCTTGACTACACCCAACAAGTTCATTTCATTGATCCATCCCTTGTGCCCCTGAAAACTAGAACAAAAAATAACACCCATCAGATAACCTTTAAATTTATAGAGGAGATGCTCTCAAAGATCAAACATACAATATAGCACTTTATCAATCCACAGATAGGAAATGAGATCAGTCCCATAAGCAGAGGAACCCATTCTCTGAATCCACTTCCTGCCGGTGACATAAATGGGTCATTGTAATTATCGATTTGATAACTCTGTAACTAAGAAATAACAAAAGCCTTGAAAGCTATGAAAGATTCAATCACTGCCAACAAAACGAAATGGCAGCAATTGCCATGGGCAGGTGCACATTTTTTTATTTTTATTTTTTTAAATGAGAAGAATCAGAGTATATTTAGATTAGGCATAAAAAGCATCAATGTCGTAAAACCAAGATAACAAAAAACCCTCATCTGGATGATAGTGCAGACACTAATTCGAAGAAGCTAAAAACTCGATGGCACATTTGGAACTGAACAACTATTTGGTCACAAGCATATAGTGATCATTTAATGGGCATTGATAATTAACAGAGATACATCCAAGATGGATCGTGTCTTATCAACTAACATATCATAAAACGCCAGAATTATGTATCCACAAAACAATTTCATTTCCATGAAACATCCAAATATGCAAATGTCCCATGCTGAAAAATGTGATATGGAGAAAGAAATGCAGCAACACCCAAAAAGGAAAAAGAAAGCATGGTCTCATTCAGACTTTCAAACAAATGGCGCAATTTTATGGGACTGATCTCATTTCCTGGCTCAAATCCATTCAAGTTCGTAACTAAATTGACATACTTAAAAGCTTAATTTCCTAAGACTAAGTTTGAATCATGATCTTCAATTTTCTAATGCATGACAAACATAGAATTACTAAGTCTTTCACGCTAATCCATCACGCTGCATCATGCACGGCGATGGATCCATAAGGTTGGCTTGGAACTGCAAAAGACAGCAGCAACTGAGTAATCAAAGACAAGCATATCTAGATTCTAACCAATTATTTAACAAGTTCAATTTACTATGATGTGACTAACATTTTTGAAATTTTGGGAAGCAAAGCTCTTATTTGATTAGATTTTTCTGTATTCCTTTTTTCTGCATTGATGCAAGTTAGGATGCAACAGAGCATAGAGTATTCAGAGCATAGAGTATATTGAACAGAACCTGGAAGCTTTATGGACTGAATTTCTATGGTGATTTCCTCATCTGCTTTTGTTTTGCTTTGCTGCTGGTTGGAAGTCATCTGAAAGCTCTGGTTTTGCTCTACTCCTGGAAATTGGTAACATCTGAAAGGGTGATTCAGCTTTGTGGTTGTGCTGCTGTCAATCCAGTTTGTTTGTTTTTGTGTTGGTTGGGTGCTTCTTTTTTTTCAGTTGTTTTGTCTTTGTTTTGTGTTGGTCTCTCACCAACTAGGAGGTTGGAGCTCATTATAGCTCCAAGCTCCTCTTTATTGATGTTTTTCTATCATATGTTTGTATATGGGATTCATCAATAAAGTGTTTTTTTGCCGATCAAAAAAAAAATATTGAAATCTACACAGATGGGATCTACATTATTATGCAGAACAATATGGAAATTTACAATTACCAAAAAATAAAAAAGTTCGAAAGCTTTTAAGTCGCAAAAACTCCAGAAATGTTCAAATGGGTACAAAGGTTTGCTGCATTTTCTCTGCTTCTTGTACTCATGCAAGTTGGAGCACAGTGGACTGAGGTCTGCCCAGATGGGATTATGCAACACGTAGAACCAAAGTACTTAATAAATAAAATCAACATTAATAATTTGGAAATTCACCAAAGTACTTAAATATTGATTGAACTGAGCATATGTTCACTGTATATGAAGGTCAAAAGATTAGAATCGTCATGTGACATGCACTGATGGGAAATTGTTAAATAATTGGTATGAAAGCTAGAAGAGAGATCTGACGCAAACATAGCAAGCTTCAAACAAGGTCTCCTAGTTAACTTGCTCCAAGCAAATTGAGTATGTCAATTCATACTCTGAAGCCTTATTATCTGTATCTTATTTTCTCGAGTCTTGAATTGCCTACGAGCCAAATTTGAAGTCAGAAATTATAAACCATCTTGAAAGAGTAAAAAAGACACTGATAAAAAGTAAAAGCTGAAAAAACTACAACTAAATTTTGATATCATTGACTTCATCAAGCTATCTCGGAGAATAATTTTGAGGGAGCTAAATGATGAATTTGATGATGACGTATTGATGAAGATGAGAGTGATTGGGAATTTTGCTCCAAAGAATGATGCTTTGGAAAGTATATCTTTGCAGACCACTCTGTTTTATGGGTTTCTATCGGACAAAGATTGCATAAAATTACTCATTAAATTAAAAAAGAATCAAATGCAGATAAAAGAGTCAACAAGAAAGTTGCTCTGATTTGCATTTGAACAAGCAAAAAGAACCCTATCAATTGAGCATTATAGTCCCACCATGATTTATGAGATTTGATCATATCTGGTAATTTAAAGAGTAAATAGGAATGTGAAACATCTCAGCAGGGCTTGTTAGTCTCACTGTTTCTAAGAAACAACAAAGTCACCAGCAGCAGGTTGCGGAGTTTGCACATATTCTATTTTCCTGTTATAATTAATTATGGTGATTTATATGATAACTCTCTTAAACAGGAAGAAATTGCAATTAAAGAAACTTGTTTCCTTATTAGCTACGCCAAAAACCATTGGCTGAGCCTCCTCATGCACTTAGGACAAACAAATATAATTAACATTATTTAATTAAGCAAAGCATTGTGAAAATTTAGATAATAGCATGCCAATAATCAAATATCCACTTAAACAAGAAAACAATCAAAATAAGGAAGCTGAAAGAAAGATCAGTATATGGATCTACACAATCACAATTCACATAATACCAGCTAATGGATTTTGAATGTACTAGTTAACAACAAAGCCACTGTATTAGCAAATGTAATTCAAATGTTGAGCTTATGATCATAAAATTGCTACTGTCTTGCCAGCAAGACCAACAAGAAGATAAGCAATACGCTCCTAAATAATTGTAACAAAAATTTTCTTTTCAAGTTCCACATCACCACATTGCACCTATGCAACAAAAATTCCAGGCATTAATGATAAAAATTATATACTGCCAAAATAAAAATTATCAATTTTAATCACTCCTATGGGTATAGTGCAATTAGATTGAAAAAAGGTAAATATATGATGAACATGGTGTTGAAATTAATTTAGAATTAATTTTCAAAGGTTGAGTTTAATAGAGTTTTGAAGTTCAAAGAGTCACATGATTATATTCAAAGTGTCTTGATGTGTGCGTGTGATAGTACATATTAACTATTTAAAAGTTCAGATGTATTCAAAGACCATTATATAAAGTGACGCGGTCATTTGAGAATATACAAGAACAAGAAATTTAGAAGTAAAAACTATAGAGCTAAGTTCTTAAAAGATATTTGTGTTTCTCAGGAACTATAGAGCTAAGTTCTTATAATACGCGTTTCTGTCATATAGCGATGATATTAATACAATGTAGCTAAATATCTAATTAATTATTGCTTCCTGTATTTACAGTCCCATCTATAACACTGATGATTGGTCTCCAAGTGGTGATGTCTATGTTGGAGGTAAGATGATATTTTATAACATTAAAATATCATATGGTGCTTGACATGAGACTGATTAGATGATTTCATGACAAACAACTCTATTAACACATACATTTTTTACTCATAATTGTAGTAAACAAGACATAAAGAGACAAGTACACTAGTCAGTAAAAGTGTTCTAAACTTTTCATGGTTACTCTAGCTGAACAGTTATTGAGTACAAACATCATCTTACGAGATGTCACTTGACCAAATGGGCAGGGTTGGGATCAATTTTCTCTCCCACTTAACCAATGAAGTGGTTCCCACAAGGCCCAAGTTCATTTAAAGTTAATCATTAGTCAATGATAGCATATAGCATATGACAATGCTAGTGGTAAGGTATCATCTTTGATTACTATTGATACGTTTAGCCCAACTTTTTACAAACTAAAAGTTAATAATCTAAAAGCAAAAGTTAGAAGCACCCATCAATAGTTTCTAGATTATCAGCTAACTTAAGTTATTTCTACCTCATAAGCACTACACAAAACACTTCATATGTTTGGATGAACTGATAAGAGACTATTGGAAATGCAGGTACCACAGGATTGTTGATATGGGCAGTAACCCTGGTTGGCATTCTTGCAGGGGGTGCCCTCCTTGTTTACAGTACAAGTGCTTTGGCACAGTAGAAGACTCACTCATGACTCAAGACCTCCCCTTTTGATAATTCAAGTCTTGTATTAATTGAAGTCTTTTCAAAAAGTAACTGTGCAAAACAATACCATTATGCATGCATGAACAATATACTTTTTATGCTTTTGAAACTTGATCTGTAATCTCTGTAATATTGTTTTGGTATGGAATTGTTTTCATGCTTGTAATATGTTTGATGTGAATTAATCTTATATCTGCCTTGTTTCCCATGTAAACTGCAGGACATAGTTTATTAAAACAAACCTACCATACTTACAAAAATAAATAAAATAAAATAAAAACAAGCACCTAAATCAATCCAGAACTTGGATCAGTCTTTGCAATGATTTTGTTGTCTTTTTTTTATCACAATTTGACACATCACTGAGAACCCAAATCCAACAACTCAGATTTAATCCAAATTATCTATAATTGCAAACTTTCCAGCCAATTCCTTATCCTCATGCCCCCCTTGACTAGTCATGCCACATTGTTTGATTTTAATATTCTTGCATTTTGTTTTATATTTCTTTGGCAGGGGACTAGGGACAATCAATCTAATGTTTCTAAGGTGTTTTCCCAGCTTAATGAGGTAAGATGCACATTCTTATAGAATGTTTACACTTCCTTTTGTTATAATGATGTTCCCTTTATGCTCTATCTAAAACCTACTCTACACATCCTAGGTTGCCCTCCTCAAATCTTCAAATTCTGCACCAGTACCAGATACAAAGCCCATGGAACCTGCAAAACAATCTGCTGCTCAAAATACTAATCCAGATGTATCATCTATCTCAGCATTTATGACCCAAGTGGCAGACCTTGTTGAGTGTGTTAAAAAATCCCATTTTTCTGCTCACAGATGTTTCTTTATGTTGCAGAGTATATATTAATAGATTCTTAAAATTCCTCCTCGTTATTCTTTTGTTAGGCTTGTAGATTCAAGGTACTACAACAACTGTTTTGAAGCAAAAGAAATAGTATCCACAGTTCATTTCAAGCTAATAATTTGGAGACCTTTGAAATGCTTTTAAAAAAATCTTAGCAAGTGCTCATGTTGAAAAATCATACAACTACCAGAGGTCTAGGGTGATGCAGAATGTTCATGCATACACATGGAGACTTTATTTACAATTTTATAATTTTGACTACAGTATTTTATTCATTTTCTTTTTAATTAGGAGTCTTATTAATACTGGGTTTTCTATTTATACTACATAGTGTCAGAGTTATTCAGTTAACCAACATTGCATTAATTCTTCCAAATAGTTCATGACTTTTACTGCAGTACCAGATTTGGTCCATATGATGTGCTCTAGGGAGTACATGGGGAAACATAGTTTTAATTTACAATAAGCTGACACCATTGATGTCCCTGGTGGAGGACGGCAGCAAAGATCTACAGGTTGTGAATGCTAACGAAGCTACTCTACTCTGTTGCTTGGATTGTAGATACAATTGTCATTTAACATCTCCCCATTCATTATGCAGTAGTTATAACAAATAATTATTATTTAAGGAGGGTTATTCAGCTCCAATATGTGTATTATTAGTGCATCAAAAATATCTATATTTGATTTGTTTTTAACCCCATTGAAGTTGTGATTGTTTCATTTCTAGTGTGTACTTGTCAAATTGTGATTTATTTGAAAATGTGATTTTATTGGTATTATTTGGTGACCTCCTCTTCCGTGATAGATTCAATCTTTAGAATGTTATTGGTAATTGGTCTCTTTTTATGATATATATTGCAGAATGTTCACTGAACTTGTGCTCAGTTCTGGAAATGGCACCTGATACTCCACTGTAGTCTTTGATGTGCACTCCCGTAAATTCTGCAATAATAGCATTACTACAATGCTATGATCATACATATATATTTTTATGACAAGACTCACTGTTTTTGAGTATAAGGCTTTTTGAATAAATTTTGAATTAGTGTGATAAGCTCACATATGTATCGATTAAGCTCGGGTATTTTGTTTCTTGTGAGAATTGAACATGAATCCTCCAAAACAAAAATTAAAAAAATAGTGAGTTTTCATATTCAATCCTTTAAAAAGGCTACCTGCATGGATTATTGTGATCGTGCATGTGCTCAATCTAATCAACAATATTAGCATTGAATTCATAAGATGTTTCTTTTTTAGAAATGAAATATGTGGAAGTGCATATTATGTGGCACCAGAAGTCCTTCATAGATCTTATAGTCTAAGGAGCATACTGTAAAATATATTAAGAACAGAGCATGTTAATGCTACAAGTGAGACAGATAGATATGTAAGGAGAGAAATGTTCAAACAAGGTTGCAACAATTTTGCTAGGACTAATGTACTTTGCTTGAAAAATACTGTAAAATATAGTTGAGAAAAGAGAGATATTCTTTGATGCAAGTGTTGCACGCTAACCTGTTGGTGAATTCCCTTCTTCAGCTGAATAATTTCTTGATTAATAGCATCAATCCTCTCTAAGATATAACAAACCAAAGATAATATGAATGCTCTCTAATATTCATTTCTTGATTCATTTCTCTCAAATTAATAACAGTTGAGGAAGCATTGATTCAAACCAAAGCTTGTTTCTAGAATCAAACTACCTGGTGGAAAAATCAATAGATTGACGAAAAGAGATCGAATTACAGTGAGTTCGGATGAAGAAGTTGAATACGAATTACAGTGAGTTCAAATGATCGAAGTAAAGAGATGAATAAGTTGAAATACGAATGAATGATTCGAAGAGACTCAGAGAATGAATGATTCGAAGAGACTCAGAGAGAGAGAGAGAGAGACATACCGTTGGAGATTTCTTCTTTAGACGACCGTGGTGATCTACAGAGCGAAATCGAGAGAGGGCTCTTGATCTAACAATGAACCTAGTTACTCAGACACGATCGAGCGATTTGGGGAAAATAAGAGTCCAGGGCAAGATATAAATCAATGATCGAGCGATTTGGGGGAAATGAGAGTTTAAGAAAAATGAAAAATATAAATTGGGCTGAGTGGGTTATTGGAGCTCGCAAGTTTTTGTTTGAAAATATAAGTCCCAATACTGGCTTCGGCTGATTTGCCGTTGCAAATAATATTTTTTTGCGACGGTCAAATAATCAGTCGTAAAAAAATAGACGCGAAAAGTTATTTTTGTGTTACTAATAATTTTATAATTTGTGATAAATTTTTTTCTCACTAAAAGTTTCAAAATTTTGGCCCCATCTAAAAAATTTAAAGAGAAAACCTTTGGTGACGAAATTTAATTTTTCGTCTCCTAAAATGAAGTATTTATTGACGAAAATAAATTTCGTCACCTATTATTTTTACTTTTTTTATTATGTGACAAAATTTTGTAATTCGTCACAGATTATTTTTATTTAGTGACGAAATTTATTTTCTTCACTACTTTTTGTCACTATAGGTTACTTAGAAAATTAATTAACTTGTGTTTTGTTTAGAGAGAGAGAGAGAAAGAGGGGAGAGGAAAATTGATAAACAAAAAAGAGGGGGCGGGGGGGAGAGGGAGTTAGTAGTATATTTTTTTTCGTTACTGTCCAATATGTCAAAAATTTTCCTCCAAAATTAGTGACAAAATAATTTCCTCACTAAAAAGTCTCAAAATATTAAAAATTATTAGTGACAAAAATATATTTCTCACCAAATGGTCTTAAAATATTTAAAATCAAGTTTCTCAATATATATATGTATATATAATTATTGGTAACGAAAATATATTCCTCACTAATAATTTTATAATTGGTGACAATTTTTTTTCTCACCAAAAGTCTCAAAATTTGGGCGTCACAAAAAAAAAATTAGTGGAAAAACCTTCGGTGACGAAACTTATTTTTTCCTCACCTAAAAAGAAGTATTTGTTGATGAAAATAAATTTCGTCACCTATTATTTTTATTTTTTTATTATATGTGACAAAATTTTATAATTCGTCACGGATTATTCTCATTTAGTGACGAAATTTATTTTCTTCACTGCTTTTCGTCATCATAGGTTACTTTTGTTGTAAAAAGTCATTCCAAGAGCTTAAAACTAGATTGACTACCGCACCGGTTTTGATAATTCCGAAAAGGGGTTTGAATTACACTGTATATTGTGATGCGTTCAGAGATGGACTTGGTTGTGTCTTGATGCAAGAGGGAAAAGTTGTGGCCTACAATTCACGACAATTGAAAACTCATAAGAAAAATTACTCCACCCGTGATCTAGAATTAGCAGCGGTGATTTTTGCTTTGAAAATTTGGGGGCATTACTTGTATGGTGAGAAGTTTGAGGTTTTCTTCGATCATACGAGTGTAAAGTATTTGTTTTTTCAAAAAGACTTGAATTTACGACAACGGAGGTGGATGAAATTTATGGAGGATTATGACTTTGAGTTACACTATCATCCGGGGAAGGCCAATTTGGTGGCCGATGCTTTAAGTCAAAAATCTGTGAGTAGTTTGGCAAGTGTAGCCATTCGGGAATGGGATATGCTAGATGTTATTGGCAAGTTTGATTTGCACTTGGTTGAGTCCGGAGAGAATGATACATTGTTTACTTTGAATGCTCAACATACCTTTGTTAGTAAGCTCATAGAGGCACAACGAGGAGACCATGATGTGGAATCAATCCGTGTTAAGATTTCCAATAGGAAGGAAGAGAAAGGTTCGAATGTTCACTCGGATCTGAGTGTACGTTACCTAGACCGTTTGTTTGTACCAGAATCTTGTAGAGATGAAGTACTTCGGGAGTTCCATTACTCGCGCCTTACGGTACACCCGGGAGGCACTAAAATATATCATAATTTTAGTCATCAGTTTTGGTGGAGGGGTATGAAACGTGATGTCACTTTATTTGTATCGAAGTGCCTTACTTGTTAACAAGTGAAGGCCGAACACCAAAGACCAGCGGGTTTGTTACAACCCTTACCGATAGCCGAGTGAAAATGGGAGCGTGTTACTATGGATTTTGTAGTTGGGCTTCCTAGAACACAATGAGGCAATGACGCCATTTGGGTGATTGTTGATAGGTTAACTAAGTCTACCCATTTCATTCCGATGTGCACCAGCGACTCAGTTGAACGCTTAGCAGAGTTGTATATTAGAGAGATAGTTCGACTTCATGGAGTCCCTGTGACTATTGTGTTGGATAGGGATCCTCGTTTTACTGTCCGGTTATGGCAAAGCCTTCAAAAGGTGTTGGGAACTAAGTTAACTCATAGCACCACTTATCATCCTCAAACCGATGGACAGTCGGAATGTACCATTCTGATTTTGGAGGACATGCTTAGAGCTTGTATCCTTGATTTTAAGGGGCCTTGGGAAAGACACTTACCATTGATTGAGTTTGCTTACAACAATAGTTACCAAGCTAGTATTGGGATGACACCATTTGAGGCCTTGTATGGCTGAGCTTGTAGATCACCGGTTTGTTGGGCCGAAGTGGGTAATGCACCGTTACTGGGTCTGGAAATTGTTAGAGAGACAACCAAGAAAGTTGTTCTCATTCGGAAGAGGTTAGCTACGGCCTAAAGTCGACAAAAGAGTTATGCCGATAAGAGGAGACGACCTTTATCTTTTGAAGTTGGTGACCATGTATTTGTAAAAATCTCACCAAGGCAGGGTTTGAGGAGATTTGGTAAGAATGGTAAATTATCTCCAAGGTTCAATGAGCCTTTTGAGATCTTAGAGCGAATTGGGGAAGTGGCATACTGGTTAGCTTTGCTGCCACAACTTTTGGGAGTTCACAACGTATTTCATGTAGCTATGCTTAGGAAGTACGAACCCGACCCTTCTCATGTGCTTGATTAGGTTGACTTGGAGGTAGATAAGGATGCCTCTTACGAAGAACGACCGATTCAAATATTAGATACCTGGGAGCAAGTGCTACGGGACAAAACTATACCATTGGTAAAGGTGTTGTGGAGACACCATGGGGTTAAAGAAGCGACGTGGGAACGGGAGGCGAAAGTCCACTCTAAGTATCCGGATTTGTTTGAAAATGCTTAAGTTGTTTTTCCTTGTAATATTCCCTAGTGTTTGAGGGAAATGTATTAAAATTGTTGACTACATGTTGTTATGTATGTTGTTATGTTAAGCATGAAGTAGTTACAGATTGTCATTTCTTTGCTTCATGTTTAGGTTAATGTGGACGGTTGTTGTTAATGAGATAACCATGGTGGAAAATGGCAAAAAAAAATAAAATGGTTGAGAGTTAATATTGTGATTTGAAAATGAAATATCGTGGTTTTGATCGCTAGAAACCCCCTTTATTTGGGTAATTTGATTTAAAATTTTGGGGAGGACATTCTTTAAGAGGGAAAGGTTGTAGCAACCCCGATTTTGACCCGTCTCTTGTGGTGTTTCGAGCTCGGGTTAGTATGGTTTTGAACAGTGTTACGTATCTTAGTTTCCCTTGTATTTCTTTTATTTTTTTGGTTATTGGGTTATAGTGGTGTGTTTGGAACAGGTAATGTCTCCAAACCTTTAGATGCGAATCCAACCTAAATTGTGCCTTGTAGAGTTGTATTGTAAGTTAATTCCTTCATGTTTTGCCACTTCGCTGAGTATGTCGGGAGTCGAGTCACCCTATACAGCTTACGGGGGTCGAGTCAACCTATACAGCTTACCCGGTCAGCTCGCCAAAACAAAAATGCAAAATGCATTCGAAATTGCTTGGCCGCTCGAGCAGCCGTTTATGCGCTTGAGCGGAGAATGTTTAGTTCCATAAGTTTGACCTGTCTGCAAAAAGTACTGGGAAAGTGTATTCGATGCTCAAGCGGGGCTTTCCACGCTCGAGCGAACCATGTCATATCAGTTCGTGAATCTGATATTTCAAATCACTTTTGTATATCTCTCTCTAAAAGACATTTCCTCTCTCTTCTCTCTACATTTCTCTACACAAACTAGATCAAAAACCTTGATTTCTCAAGATCCATTTGAGTTTTGTCATTCCTTCTTCATCAAAGTGGGTTATCATCTCGAGGGTTTCATTGTGTGCGGTGAAGATCAAGTTTCGACATCGTTGATTTTGGGGGTTTCATCTCATTTCTTCTTCAAAACTTGAGGTAGGGATTTTTTTAGAGTTATAAATATATTTTTGCAAGATCTATATAATTTTCAAAATCATCTTTCAATAGCTTTGAAAATTAATTGTTGATTCAAGAAGTTGAGTGATTTTGAAAATGGGTTTGTCTTTTGTTCTTTTAAAATGATCTTATGGGTTTTGATCTTCGTTGATTCAAGAGAAGATGATTTTGAAAAGTTTTCTTTCAAAAGATTTGAGTTGTATAGTTTTGGTGAGAAAACCTAGAATTTTAGGATTTTTTTTAAAAGAGACTGAAAATTCATGAATGATATTGTTATATTTATTTTGTGTGTCAAAATAAATGGATGTTTGGAAAATTTCTTATTTATATTTATATAAATGCTGAATTTCAGGGAATATGAGAATTGTTGTTCATTTTGGAAATTATTGTTCAAAATGTTAAAATAGTCTTGAAATGATTAATTGTTGAGGATACTTGAGAAGAGGGAATTATGTTATTCCTTGGATGATGAATTGGAATAAAAATATTTATATTCATCTTGTGTTATTGGCATATCAATTCATTTGATTACATTAAACTTTGAAAGTTGATTTGAAAACCTGCATTGAGAAAAGAATGTTGAGAAACAAGTTTCCATGAATTGGTTTTGGGATAAATACGGTTGTAAGTCATGACAGGTGGTGTAGATGAAATTGAATAGGTGTCGAGCCTTTCAATCAATGCTGGTAAAAATGAGAAATTTGTAGTACCTGTATAGTTTACTTGCAAACACCAACCTAGGATTACCAGAGTCGTATTTACCGCCCTTGAAATATATTGTTAAGTATTGAACAATTAAAATTGCATGACCTCATTGAGCATGATGGTTTTCAAAAGATGAAAATGTGATTTATCTTCAAAAAGGGCATAGCATGGCATGTGCATTTTATCTCTTGAAACTTGTATAAAATGTATATACTTTGTTAAGGATTTCCTACTGAGCTTTATGCTCACCCTACGGGATTTTTGTGCAAGAAAAGATATGGTGATCCCACCCAATTTGGGGTGTTGAAGTTTGTGTGTTGGGAGTACAATGCTCTCATTTTGCTATGACTCTGCGTGCAAGTCAAGGGCTGTATGTGTGTGGATTTGAATAACCGTTTTGTGTAACCAGGCTCATGCCTTGAAAACTTGTAAACCCTTTGGGGTATTTATTTGTTTATTTACTTGTTGTTGAATTAATGTATTGTTGTATGAAGAACTATTGTATTATGTAATGTAAGTTTGGAGATTTATATTCGATTTTCCTTAAAAGAGTCATGATTGTTGTATTATCATTTGGGGTAGAAATTTGGGGCGTTACATTGCCTATTACCAATGGATCACAAACCTACCAACATTATGCCATTAACATCGGAAATTACAGTCATTTCCATCTACGACTCTTCCATTCAAATCGGTTTGGATGGAAAACAAAAAATCATTACAGTAAGGCTTTGGACATAGATGTAAATTCCACATTAGGAAAACCCACATTTACCGCTACTATAAGGTGCGACACACGGGGTCACACAGATAATATGGTCATTTACATTAGATTGGGACCTATTGGTTCATAAGATAAAAGATAGAACCAACTAGATCAATAGATAGGAATTTGGAATTTATTGGTGCATCTCCCTAATCTAAACTATAGTAAAGAAAAATGAAATTATTTGCATACTTTGGGAGCATGAACAAAAAAACAAAATTGAGTAACCCAAAACTGTAAAACCCTATATTCAGAAAGTGTAGACTTAACTGTTGTAGACTAGCAAATCAAAACTTTTGTTTTGTTCATATTGATAGAATGAACAAAATTAGATTTATAGCAAGGAAAGGAGTTAGAATACACCTATTGATTACTCTATATTCCTTCTGATCTTTCAAGTTCTAAATAGGTTTGATTCATTTTAAAATTAAAAAAAAAAAAGTTAAAATAGACAATGAAATTACACAAAAGAATTTTTATTTATATGAAACCATTGAATATTTATTTTGGTGGACCCTTTGATTTGAATTGGACTTTTGCTTATTTAAAATAATATTAGGAAAACTAATAAACGTATTCATAAACATACCAGTTAGATATAATGTTACTAGGGCTTCATATTAAGTGGTAAAACCTACAACAATGCAATAAAAAATACTTTTAATAATATTTTTTTATAACATTCCTTTAAAAATGCTATAAAATGCTATAACATTCCTTTAGTGTTGTGGGTATTACTAAGTTAAAAATAAATAAAAATAAAAATAAATTGTCAACTTAGTATAAGATTCATATTTTTTGAGCTCTAAATTTATACACAAATTTGAGAGTCTTAAACAATGGCCTTGTTTACCTATGTCCAGAATCAATCATCCACATAAGAGTTTTTGTAGATAAAAAGATTTCAATGTATAAGATGGATATAGATAAAAATTTCAATAATGATTTAGACTACTAAAAAATACATCACTAAAAGCACTAATACATTGGAAATGACAAAAAAAATAATAAAAAAATAAAAACAAGGCAGAGAAAGTGGGCGGGGCCCACTGCCACATCATTAGTGCTCCCTTTAGTGATCCCTTTTTAGTGCTCCCAAGCATTTTTCTAAAAATTTAGACCATATTTGGAACTTGAAAGATCAGGACAATGTAGAGTAATCATTAGGCATATTCTCATTCATCTCATTCCTCCTTACTTTGAGTTTGATTTTATTCACTTTATCAAAGTGTGAACAAAACGAAGTTTTGATTGTTTTAAAGTAAAAGTCTATAATTTTAAATGGAGTCTACAATTTTTGAACATAGGGTCTATAGAAGAGAAATTAGAAGTGGCCACATTTTTATATATAAAAATACATATTATTCACTAAACACACATTCTAGTTACAACATTAAAACATTCATTTGCTCCATAAATTAACAAATAGTTAACACACAAAACTAGACCCATTTTTATTACATTTGTACTATAATACATATTTTTAACTATATCATTGGAGATGCTCTTAGATACAATTCTGTATTTGAAAATTACAAAATAAAATACAAAAGATTTCAATTTTTATTTTTTAAAAAGACCATCAATTCGATTGCATTCAATTCATTTGGAAGGTGACTCCTTGAATGAAATCTCGGATATTCGGAAATCAAAAGGCTCCTTTTCTGCAATATGGATGGAAGCAGTCCCTAGTTCTATATATGTTGGCTTTAGTTCCTTCTGATGCTTTGTTTGACTTTCTTTTGTTTCGCCATTCATCAATCTTAAAAATAAAAATAAAATAAATAAATAAATAAATGGGAAGACCACAAATTTTATGAATACCTATTTGGAAAAATTAGAACTTAAAAAAAAATTAAAAAATACATATAAGTATTTGATTTTTGGATAAAATACCAATAAATTTCAAAATGTAATCTTTTGAACTGTTTAGTTTTTCTTTTTTTTCTTAGGAACCCAAAAATCTCATTACTGTGAAGATTACACAAAAAGATAGTTGTTTACACATTTGGGTTTATTTTTTTTAGGGATAAAAGTGAGTTTCTCCAAATGTGAAATTACACATTTGGGTAATCTGCACTATAGAGGTTTTGGATTTTCTCTCGTTCTAGAATAAGTCACATATTACGAATAAGAACGTGATACTTCAATAACGTAACACTCTAATATGACACAGTAAAAAACTCTTTAATGTACTTTTCTTAAACGTAACACTTTAATGTAATACACTCCAATATAACACACAAAAAAATTTCTTAATATACTTTTGCTAA
Organism: Camellia sinensis; assembly: GCF_004153795.1. Lineage (NCBI taxonomy): Eukaryota > Viridiplantae > Streptophyta > Magnoliopsida > Ericales > Theaceae > Camellia > Camellia sinensis. The sequence goes on from NW_021024684.1 coordinate 333,280, forward strand.
ACATAACACTTCAATGCAATACACTCGAACGTAGCATATAAAAAATATTTCTTTGAAATTGTAAATTGTTGGAAAATTTATAAAGAGGTAGTTGTGAATTGAAATAGACTCCATTTTGAATGAAAGGGTGTAACCTTTCATGGTGTCTTTTTGTTTTAAAAGAAGGGTCAAACCTCCATTTGAATGAAAGGGTGCAAACCTTTCATGGTGTCTCTTTATTTTAAAGGAAGGGTTATGTCACTTCTTCATACATTTTCTATTCAAATTGAATAGGTGCCAACAAAGCCTATATAAAGGCAACCCCATTCCAATTTTGATTAATTCCGAAAATTCATTTTCCTTACCTTCATTTTGCTCTCTTTCATCCTTTATTCTTCATATTAGATTTAGAATAAAATTCAGAGAGTTATAGAACACAAGGTTCTAGTTCGCCGAACAAATTTGTTTGAAGTGCTACTACAAATTTGTGAAGATCATTGTATCCTGGGAAATAGATGCCACATAATCGTAAGTACCGTAGCGGGGCGAATCTGTCTTAAGGATAGAGTGTCACACACTCGACTTGGTCTTTAATTATTTATTCGGTTCTACAAAATAAATTCTGTAATTTTTATTTTATTTTGATTGAATTAGTTTCTATTTATTTTACTTACACAGAAGATTGTTCCAACAATCTTAAGACAGATTCGAATTTATTCTATTTACAGAATTTTTTCGTTTGTTTTCTTTTCTCTTTCTTCTTTTAAGAAAATTATTTTCTGTGGATTTACAAAATAATATTCTGGTTGGAAAAACAAATAGTGATTATATGCTATTTGACAGATAGTAGGAATATACTGTCTATTTTCTTTGACAACTAGTAGTACGATACTGGTGTCATTAACAATTCAGAATATATTTTCGGGGAATTTTGTCAGAAAATTAATTTTGGTTTTTAGAAAAAAAAAATTGAGTTTTCATTAATTAAAATTCTGTTTCAGTAGTTTAATTATTGAAGTGTTATTGAAATTAATTTTCGGTGTGGAATTAATTTGGTTGAATAAAATTTTATTTTATTTTCAAATTAATTGAAAATTAAAAGTTATTTTCTTATTTCTTTTATTTTACAGAATTTAATTTTTCTGTGTGGAATTAATTTGGTTGAATAAAATTTTATTTTATTTCCAAATTAATTGAAAAATAAAAGTTATTTTCTTATTTCTTTTATGTTACAGAAATTTAATTTTATGTGTGGAATTAATTTGGTTAAATAAAATTTTATTTTATTTCTAAATTAATTGGAAAATAAAAGTTACATTCTTGTTTCTTTTATTTTTACAGAATTTAATTCTGTGAATTTGGATTAGTTTTCTATGTGGAATTAATTTGGTTAAATAAAATTTTATTTTATTTTATTTTATTTCCAAATTAATTGAAAATAAAAGTTATATTTTGTTTTGTTTCTTTTATTTTAACAGAATTTATTTTTGTAGTTTTGGTTTAATTTGTTTAAATAAAATTTTATTTTATTTTCAAATTAATTGGAAATAAAAGTTAAAATTCTTGTTTCTTTTATTTTTACAGAATTTAAAATTCTGTGTTATTTGGTTTAATTTTCTGTGTAGTGTAAATTCTAATTATAATTTTGTTTTATAAATTAGAATTGATGGCTACTGAAACTAATGCCCAAACAAGTACTACTGTGGTGGCTGCAATGACGCCAACCCCTTCTCATGTTGTAACAGTACCGGTAAATCACGGTGAAAAGCCAGAGAAGTTCTTAGGAACTGACTTTAAAAGATGGCAACAAAAAATGTTGTTCTATCTTACAACTCTGAACCTGGCTCGTTTTCCTCCATGAAGATGCTCCTATCTTGAAAGAGGATGAAACCGACCGACAAGTGGTTGCTGCGGTTGATGCCTAGAAACATGCCGATTTCCTTTGCCAGAACTACATCTTGAACGGATTTGATAACACATTATACAATGTCTACAATCCTATCAAGATAGCAAAGGAACTTTAGGAGTCTTCGGAGAAAAAATACAAAACGGAAGATGCCGACTCAAAGAAATTTGTGGTAGGCAGATTCCTGGATTTTGTAATGGTTGATTCAAATACTGTGATTAGCCAAGTTCAAGATTTCCAACTCATTCTGTATGACATTCACGCAGAAGGCATGTCTCTCAGTGAATCCTTCCAAGTTGCAGCCTTAATTGAACAATTACCAAAAGGTTGGAAGGAATTCAAGAACTACCTCAAACACAAGCGCAAAGAAATTTCTATGGAAGAATTAATTGTGCATTTGAGGATCGAGGAGGACAACCGCAATTCTGAAAAGCGGTTTGGTAAGCATCTTATGGAGTCTAAGGCAAATGTGGTGAAACATGCTTCAAAAACCAAGAAACGAAAGTCTTCTGGAGAAAGTTCATCACAAGGCTCTAAAGGGGGGAGAAATAAAAAGTACAAGTTTAATGGCAAATGTTACATCTGTGACAAAGAGGGACATCGGGCCAAAGATTGCCGTAGCAAAGGCAAAAGCCAATGAAGAACAAGCAAGAAGCCTGCTCAAGCCCATATGACCGAAGTAGACAATATTTCCAATGGTATAGATGATATCAATCTTTCTGCAGTTGTTTTCGAGGAAAATCTTGTCGGAAATCCTAAAGAATGGTAGGTGGACACTGGTGTTACTCGCCATATTTGTGCCGACAAAAAAATGTTCACATCTTATTCTACAATGCACAATGGTGAACAACTTTTTATGGGCAACTTCTCAACTTCCAAAGTTGAAGGGCAAGGAAAGATTGTACTTAAGATGACATCTGGAAAGGAACTCACTCTCAACAATGTACTGCATGTACCGGACATTCGCAAGAATCTTGTTTCCGGATCTCTATTGAGTAAGAATGGGTTTAGGCTAGTATTTGAGAGTGATAAATTTGTACTTACTAAGAATGGGATGTATGTAGGAAAAGGTTACATGTCTGATGGCCTTTTCAAGTTAAATGTAATGACCGTTGTACCCTCAGTTATTAATAATAATGCATCTTCTTCTTACTTGCTTAAGTCTTCAAATCTATGGCATGGTAGACTAGGACATGTTAATTATGGATCTTTGCGTAGATTAATTAATATGGAATGTTTACTTAAATTTGACATTGATTTAAAACATAAATGTAAAATTTGCGTTGAGGCAAAATTATCCAAAACTCCTTTTCATTCAATTGAAAGAAGTATAGAACCACTTGAATTAATTCACAGTGACATTTGTGATTTTAAGTCAATTCAAACAAGAGGTGAGAAAAAGTATTTTATCACTTTTATAGATGACTATACTAGATATAGTTATGTTTATTTAATTCGAACCAAGGATGAAGCTTTGGAAACTTTCATTCAATATAAGAATGAAGTTGAAAATCAACTTGATAAGAAAAATCAAGAAACTTAGAAGTGATAGAGATGGTGAATATGAATCACCTTTTGGTGAGTTTAGTAAAGAACATGGAATAATTCATCAAACCACCGCTCCTTACTCACCTCAGCAAAATGGAATTGCTGAAAGGAAAAATAGGACTTTAAAAGAAATGATGAATGCCATGTTAATTAGTTCTGGATTACCTCAGAACTTGTGGGGGGAAGCAATACTTTCTGCTAATTATATACTTAATAAAGTACCCCGAAAGAAAGTGAATCAAACACCTTATGAATTGTGGCATGGAAGAGTGCCATCCTACAAATACTTAAAAGTGTGGGGGTGTTTGGCTAAAGTGGCTATTCCTAGTCCTAAAAAGACTAAGATAGGTCCTAAGACCATTGATTGCATTTTCATTGGTTATGCCAAGAATAGTAGTGCATATCGGTTTTTGATTCATAAATCAGAACATTCTGAAATGCATGTAAATACTATTATTGAATCTCGGAATGCATCTTTCTTTGAACATGCATTTCTAAATAAGACTAGACAAGAGACTAGTAACAATAAGAGATCTCATGATGCTATTACTAGTCAGGATCAAGAACAAGAGTTAGATCAAAATGAGGAAGAGGAACTTAGGCGTAGTAAACATGCTAGAACCTCAAAATCTTTAGGTCCAGATTTTCTAACATATTTGTTAGAAAATGAGCCTTTAACTTTTAAAGAGGCTATGTCCAGTCCTGAGGCTCCTTTATGGAAAGAAGCTGTCAACAGTGAAGTTGAATCCATCTTGCAAAATCACACTTGGGAATTAGTAGACTTGCCACCAGGTTGTAAACCTCTTGGGTATAAGTGGATTTTCAAAAGGAAAATGAAAGCGGATGGATCAACTGAAAAGTACAAGGCAAGACTTGTGGTCAAAGGATTTAGACAAAAAGAAAGTCTTGATTACTTTGGCACATACTCACCGGTTACTAGAATAACATCCATTAGAATCCTAATTGTCATTATATCTCTATACAATCTAGAAATTCATCAAATGGATGTGAAAATCGCTTTATTAAATGGTGAGTTAAATGAAGAAATTTAGATGGAACAACCAGAAGGTTTTTCTGTTCCAGAAAAAGGAAAGAAAGTGTATAAATTGGTTAAATCATTATATGGTTTAAACAAGCGCCAAAGCAATGGCATGAGAAATTTGACAAGGCAATGATGTCAAATGGATTTAAAATTAATGAGTGTGACAAATGTGTTTATATTAAAAACACAGACAAAAATTATGTGATTGTATGTCTTTATGTGGATGATATGCTCATCATAGGTAGTAATAATGAAATGATTAAAACTACCAAGAAAATGTTAAATAAACATTTTGATATGAAGGACACGGGCATTGCTGATGTAATACTTGGTATGAAAATTACCAAAACATCAGAAGGATATGCTTTGTCACAATCTCATTACATTGAGAAAATACTTGACAAATTCAGCAAAGAAGATGATCATCTTGCTAAAACCC
>NW_021024684.1:354480-472109 GCF_004153795.1 Camellia sinensis
TTTTTTTTTGCCCAAGAGAGAGCCTCTCTCTATATGTCTTGTAAAGCTTACAAGACAAGCTTTACAAGAGGGAGATCCCTCCATACACGTGTATGAAGGGATGCAAAAGTAAGACAGCTGTCTAAAAATATCTGCAAAAGCAGATGAACAGCAATCGGCCGGCCAAAAATGCCATCTTGGCCAAAAATAGTGCCGACCGGCACAAAATAGTGCTGACTGGCAACAAAAAGTGCCGACCGGCAATATATATTGCCGATGGCAGCAAAAACCAGCCGGTGGCCTCTAGCCACTGCCGGTGGTATGTGGGGATGCCTCAAAAAGCATTCTCTGCCCCTCCAAGGCAAAACACAAGTGTTTGGTGCAAAACCAGACGCTCAATGGTCGAGTTCGGAGATCCTGAGGCAAGGCGCGTAGCCGAGACTTCCGGGAACTCCAAACGAACACAAACATGGATAATCACCAAGTGTTCCAATGGTGACGTCCAAGTCTTGAGGACGGTCAAAAATGGGGTGTCTACAAAAGCAGAAAGCATGGCAAGAAATGCAAAGTAAAAAGGCAAAGCATACTTCCCTGGCTCTCCACTACCCGCTGACCCTGTTCCCGCTCCTGCGGAATGTCGAGCTCATGTATCCGTACAATGTAAAATGGCTAGCACCGCCCCAATCATAAACACGGACCTGAGACAAGTCCACCAGTGCACTCAGGAGATATAACCCAACAGTGCTCGCTCTATCTACGAACAAAGTGGTGCCGAAGAGGAACATCAAGAAGCCTTGAGCGTAATGCTTGGTCTCCTCTGGGATCTCTGGGTCTCTCCCTCAAAATTGCTCTGCAAACCAGCTGTACCATACCATCCCCGATCGAAAGAGAGGTGGGTGTGCTCCTAGCAGGTAGATCCATGCCGCCTCTCGCTCACCCATGTCTATATCATAAGGGATCGGACGACCCCCTACCTCTATGCTAGTGAGCATAGAGAAATCATATGGAGTCATCGTCATCTCTCCTGCAGTAGAGAAATAGAAAGAGTTCGTGGAATCCCACAACCTCTCTACCAATGCTCCAAGTAGAGGCCGAATTGCTATGAGGCGCGATAACCCTATGTAGAACAAGCCGAAGCCGGCCTCATCAACAATGTGGCGGACACCATTGGGGAGCTCCATATACCACTCCCTCACGAAGGTGGCTCTATAGCCTCTGATAAAGCGGGAGTCCTCTTATGATCAGAATGAGCAAGTGAAAGGTGGTGGAAGAAATAGAGTGCAAGAATATGTTTGAAACGAGCAGGTGAAAAGCAGTGTAAGAAATACAGTGCAAGAGTGTCATTTAAGTAAGAAACGCAAGGTATAGTGAAGAAAATGTGAGAATACAGTTGTAGACACCCCATTTTTGACCGTCCTCAAGACTTGGACGTCATCATTTGAACACTTGATGATCATCCATGTTTGTGTTTGTTTTGAGAGCCTGAGGTTCTTGGTGGAGTGCCTTGCCTTCGAACCTCTCAACGTCTCTATTTTGTGCTTGGTTGTGGACCAAGGGCTTGTAGCTTTGCTTTTGGGGAAGAGGATGGCCTGCCGACCACCCTTAAAAACCCATCAGCCAGGTTTTCTACCCATCGGCCATCAATGGTGGCCGGTCGGCTACACTGATGGCCGGTCGGCCACTAATGGTGGCTAATGGCCATTTTTCTGCTTTTCAGACATTCTGCGTGACAGTTGTGCCAGCTGTTGCACACTGAGTGTATCCTCCATACACGTGTATGGATAGATTTAAACAAGTTTTTAGCTTGTCAAGGAAGCCTTGAACATGTTTTTCTATATAAGGGGAAGTCCCTCCCTCTTGTTTGAGGGTCAGAAAATTTAGAGATAGAAATTGACTCTCTCTCTCTCTCTCTCTCTCCCTCTCTCTCTCTTTCTCTCTATATATTGCTTGAAAGTGAGTTTTCTTTGCATTTTTGCACACAACCTCTTAGCCAAACATCACTACCTTGTTGCTGAGGTTCTTGAAGGCTTTGTTTGGGCTCAAAAAGCTGGTTTTACCTCAGAGTTGAAGTTGTTTAGCAGCTGTGCTTCAAGGGTGAGCATTTACTCCTTTTAAGTTTGCTTTTATACACTAGTTTGGGCCACCTTTGCATGCTATTTTGGCCTAGTTGTTAACTACAAAAACCTCTATTTTTAAGTGCTAAAAATGGTTGTTTGAGGTCCTTTTGGAGTTAGGGTGGTCCACCCTCATTTGTAGCTTTATTTCCTAAGTTTGGTGCCATTCTTTAAAGCTTTTCAAACAACCTTGTTTTCGCCTTTTGACCACTGAAATCCAGAGGAATTTCAGTGGTAGAAAGGTGGTTTTGAGGTCCAAAGTAGGAGGGGGTGACCCTCCCTCTTCATCTCTTGTTTACATGTGTTGATGGCCTACAAAGTGAGCATGCTTTTCTACCCTTTTGAAGCCTGGTTTAAGCATGTTTTTGCCACTGATTTGCCATGATATAACTCTATTTTTGGTTGTCTTAGTCACTGGTTGTTCGTATCTTGCACTTGTAGTGCAATTTTGCTTACTAGCTTAACATACCTAATAAGTTAGTCCATCATTCTAGCATGTGTTACCTTGGCTCTAGCACATTTTTGCTCATATTTTAGCATGCTTTAACTCTGTTTTGAATGGTCTTGGGCATATATGCTTTGTTTCGTATAGCTATAGTGTAATTGGCCTTCACTAGCTTTGCGTTTTGAGGCTTCTAGCATGCTTACTTGAGTTGATTGCATGTTTTAACACTATTTGGCATATGATTTCAAAGCATATAGTGTAGTCACACTCTCACATATTCCACCTTTTCATCGCCTTTGAGAGTTGTGCTCCATATCTTGTTTGAGAGCCTACATGCCAACTTGTTTTTCTTACTATTTGAGCTTCAATTTCAGCATGTTGTAGCCTTTGATTTGGCATGATTAAGCTCTGTCCAGAGCTAGTTGGGTTGTTTGTGCTTGATATTGCATGCTTCTTGTGTAATGCTCTTTACTAACTTTGATGTTTTTGGCCCTCAACATGTTATGTTTGTGTTGCTTGCATGTGTTAAGGTCTCTAGTATGCCATCTCAGCATTTGTTGTTTGCATTGCATGTGTTTGGATCAGACGTTAATCCGAACACAAGAAATGCAGGACGTTTCATACTCGTAGTGATGAAACGTGTCACGTTTCGTGGTCGCCGTCCCCCTTGATTGTGCATGATAGGGTGGAGGACTTTTGAGTCTTACGTGTGCATTCACTAAGCTTGTACAAGCTTGGTTCTTTGGCTACCATACATTGAAAATGTTTGGTTGGTAGCTTGAGAGCCAAGTGTCACACTCCTTTGAGCTTGAGACATGATAAGGAGGGTGATAGTACACACATTTCCTTGCAAATGCACTGTCATGCCTCTGTTTGCTCTCTGTTTTAGCAAAAAAAAGGAATTTCAGGGAAGCAGTGGCCGACCGGCCACCAGTACCAGCTGACCGACCACCAAAGCAGCCGACTGGCCATCAGTGTTGGCCGATTATCATCAATCATGGCCGATCGGCCATCCGTGTGTTTTTGAGATCAAACAGAAGCAATCTGGAGGTTGGCAAAATTTTCAGAGGTCCAAAGATGTGCAAACAGAGGCATTTAGAGGCAGGGCGGTGGATTTCCGGGAGGACACGACTGAGCATGCATGTCTTTCTCGTTCCCCTACGCCTTTCATCTGAATTTCTTAGCTAACTAGTTAACTTAGCTTAGCTATTTTGTAATTAATTAGTTAAGTGTTTAAATTTAATTAATTAGCTTAGCATAGTTAATTAGTTAGTTTGTAATAAGTAGCTTAGCTTAGCATAGCTAGTTAGTTTATTTATTCGGACCCTCCTTCGAGAGGGCGCAATGTTGTAATAAGGGTGTGTGAGTGTGTGCATGTCTTCTAACCTCACTTCTTTCTCCCTTTTATTTATTCGCTTTCGGTGGTTAGATTAGGGCATATTTCAATTAGCATACCTCATGCTTGCATGTTTGCATCATTCATTTTGTCTTGCATGCACTGAGCTCGGCGCATCGTTCAAACTACATTGTACTTCAATAATTCTTTGAATACATGTATTAATTGTTGCATTCATATGCCATCTTAGATAGCTAAGCCTATTTAGTTGCATTATTGCATGTGTTGCATTAGGCATCATGTATAGTTAGGATCATGCATTGATTTCTAACTAGTTCTCTGTTTTGGCTTAGAGTACACTGTGAGTGTTTAAGCTTTGGCATACTTGCACGAGTGTGAGTGTTGCCTTGATAGCATGCTTACCATGAGGTTATTTGCTTAAGTGATTAACTGGATGAATGCTTATGGATGAAGGTTTTATTGCTTGAATTGGGACAATTCATCAAATGTGAGTTTTAAGCCCACTTTGCGAAGTGGCAAATCATCATGTTTTAAACCCACATGAGGGTGGCAATTCCGCGATTTAGCCTACTTGCGAGTAGCACTTTCAAAACATTTTTGAAAACAAACGAGCTGTTTTGTTCCAATTCTCATGATTGAGTCTATACTTGTATGTTGTGCGCATCACATAGTAAGTTAGCTAATAATCGGATAAGAACACATGAGGTTTATAAAACAACATATCACGCTTAGCAGAGGCCGATCCTTTGATCGGGCGAGTAGGGGTGCTCATTTCATGACCTTCCCCCCTCGTACCGAAGTTCCCGAGCCAAGGCAACTTTGGTGACGATGGACACGTGACCTTTGGCAATGAGTCAGGGTTTCCTAAATTTCCCAAAATAAAATATTTAGGTGCTGACTCTGTAATCTGGCAAAGCAGTCCATATTTGGTGCTTTTTCATTCAAAATTGATTTTACAGAACCACTTCCCAGATTTGGACTCTTTGGTATTTATCAGTCTCACATTGCACTTTGTGAGATTAGATTCAGAACCGTGACAGGAGTTCGAACTGTAGTAGCAAGGACTTAATACGCGCCCTCTCTGAAAGTGCGGTGCGCGGAGGAAGTTCGGGCGGTCTACAACAGTGTATACCTCGGTGGCGTCGTAAGATAAATGGGAGACCGGCTCTCGTAGCAAGAGGTCCTCTGGTGCGCCTCACTCAAACCCTCTGAAATGTCGGACACTCTCGGGTGGTAGCACATACGTCTTAGGATGAAATGTCGTCGAGTCGAAGGGTCGAACCCTGGGTGGTAGTAGCACAGGCTCAAGCTCTGCCTCCATCTGTGGGGAAGCTCCATCATGATGAGCGTCATCCGCCATCTGGAAGGAAGATGAGAAAGTGGTCGAAAATGAGGAAAACATGTGGAAAATGCCAAAAGTCAACCCTAAGAAAGAGAAAAGGGAAGAAAAAGTCAAAGCCTGGGAAAAGGCACAGAACCCAAGAAGAACTCGAGGGAAACAAACCTCAAGTGGTGAAACTCCAAGAAAAAGTACCGAAATCGAATTTCAATCGATTCAAAACGGAGTATACAAAGAGGATTTAGCAAATCAAACGTCCGTAGGGCGTTGAAAAATGCATATAAAGCTCAGATCTAGAGGGGAAAACTATCTAGAGAGAAAAATTGAGGATTTTCGGCAATGGAGAAGTATAGAAATGAAGTTTGTGGGTGTATATTTAAAGACCCGTGGTGAAAAGACTGAATTGGCCCCGATCTGCCATCGGTGGACGACTGGCCACCACTGGTGGCCAACAATGGTCAAGGGTGGCCAACATCCTCCTTTGGTGGCCGTCCAGTGCCCAGTGCTTCTAAATTGAATCTTGATGCTATTTTGTGTCTTTATTCCTCAAGAAGTGCAAGTAAAGGTCACTATTACATTCAAATTGCCTCCGTGGAACCTCCAAACCGTGTCTTCAGTACATGATGTTCATTACTAGTCAACACGAACAAGGTGTATCCTTTTAAAACATATTGCAACTCTTTCGAGAGGTAAATCGGAAGTTGCGACTGAGTTGGTTTTATCAAATACGCTTTTGTCATTGCATAGAACGTGCATCTCTTTGTTGTTGTATGGAATGTGCCTTTCACATATACTGTTGCGTAGAATATGCATTCTATTACATAGAACATGCTTGCAACTTATCATGCCTAGAGCATGCTGTTAATCTTGCGTAGAACATGCATTTTGTACTGTTGTCCTGCATAGAACATGCATTTTTGTACTGTTGCATTGAATATGCATTCTGATGTGGCATAGAACGTGCTTTGACTTTCGTCGCATAGAATATGCTTCTATTTTGTTTCTCTCATCTTTCGCATAAAACATGCCATTAACATTGTATCTTGGTTATTTATCTTGCGTAGAACATGCATTCTTACTGTATTGTACATGTTAAGTTTCTTTCTTATGTAGGCACAATATTGTATGTACAGTTCATTCAGAGGAGTTCCTGCTAAGATCATTCATGTCTAGGTAAGAGAGCCTCTTCCAGTTCATTTTCGTGCATCTATCGCACCTATTCACTTTCATGCATCTATCACGCTTGTTCACCTTCGTGCATCTATCGCACACTTTTCTATGGTTTTACCTCACGACGTACGAAGTACGCGCTCATGTGGTTCCCTTTGGTTCCTTCCTTTGGTTAAAAACATTTGTGTGCGTCCTGATGTTTATCACCCCCTTTGGTTACCTTCCTTCGGTTAAAAACATTTGTGTGCGTCATGATGTTTATCACCGCCTTTGGTTACCTTCCTTCGGTTAAAAACATTTGTGTGCGTCTTGATGTTTATCACCTCCTTTGGTTACCTTCCTTCAATTAAAAACATTTGTGCACGTCCTGATGTTTATCACCGTCTTTGGTTCCTTCCTTCGGTTAAAAATATTTGTGCGCGTCCAGATGTTTATCACCCCCTTTGGTTACCTCATTCGGTTAAAACATTTGAGTGCATCCTGATGTTTATCACCTCCTTCGGTTACCTCCCTTCAGTTAAAAACATTTGGGTGCATCCCGGTGTTCACACCACCCCCTTTTTCCTTCAGTGTGTAGCACATTAGGATCTTGGTTGAGACCACGAGTACGCTTAACGATCGCTCTTCACTTTTCCTACGCATCGCGTAGTTAAGTTTGCATAATTTTCTTATATCCTTTCTGCATGGAATGAGGTTTGGTTCGTAATTCCCACACGTGGCATGTTTACTTACTTTCTTTTGTGTTTGAGGTTGCTATACCTTGTTTTGGTTTGTTTGAATGTGGCATTTTCATTGCATAGCATTTGCATCTAAGTGTTTCATTGCACAACCTCATTGCATGATCACAAGTTATGTTCCTGCATCGTGCATATCACTTGTATCTTGCCCTAGAACTACGCTAGTTTGATTCCTTGCAAAGGGATACGTAGGCAGCCCGCGGGTGCAACCGTTTTTGTCTTGCTTATTTGTTTGTCAAGGTCTTCGGCCTTGTCAAAAATGGGTCGTCTCTGGGCTTTGACAGTCACTCTCGTCACTTCATGACTTCCGAGTTCTGTCAAAGAGGGGCAACTGTAGACACTCCAATTTTGACCGTCCTCAAGACTTGGACATCATCACTTGTGCATATGATGATTGTAATTGCATGTGTTCGCTTTGAGTGCTCGAAATCCTCGGCGGTCAAACCTTATCTGTTTTGTGTCTTGTTTTAGACCAAAACCTTGTTATTTCTTGCCTGGAACCTTTGGTGACCTATCAGCCACCACCATAGGCTGTCGGCCATGGATAATGGTTGTCGGCCAGGGTGTGGCCAGTCCACTACCAGTGGTGGCCGACGGCCACTAATGCCTTTTTCCAGATATTTGTTAACAGTTGTGCCAGCTATTAGCACAATGAGCTGGATCTGCCTACACGTGTATGGTGGGATGTTTCTAAGCTCAAGGAGTGTTTTTTCTATATATATATATATAGGGGGGTTCCTCCCCCATTTTGGGAGGTTAGCAATTTTTGAACAAAATTCTCTCTCTCTCTCTCTCTCTCTCTCTAGATTTCTCTCTTTCTCTCTTACAATTTTGTGCTTTGTAGCTAGTTTTCTCTACACTTTTACATGCACTACCTTGATCAAAGTTACTTCTCTTTGGGCTAAGGTTCCTTGGGACTTGTTTTGAGCTCTAGCAAGTGGTTTTAGCCTGGATTTGTGCCTAAAGTTGCTCTTTACTTCAAGAGGTAGTTTACTTGCTTTGTTCACTTGTTTAGTATACTTGTTTTCTCATCTTTTTAAACTATTTTGAGGCTGGTTTTGAACCCAAAAACCTCTGTTTTTATGGCCTAAAAATGTTAGTTTGAGGCCATTTTCAAGTGGGGGGTGTTTCACCTTTCTTGCTTACTAGTTTGCTAAGCTTTTATGCCTTTATTCGTCACTTTCGAATCAACTTTTTTGGGCCTTTTAACCACTGAATTTTAGACGTTTTTCAGTGGTAAAAATCTCATTTTGAAGTCCATAATTGGAGGGGCTAACCTCTCCTCCTCGTGTCTTGTTTGCATGCCTAATTAACTCCATGTATTAGCTTAATGTTTTAGCTTCTTGTGATTTAAGTCCAGCATGTTTTAGACCATATTTAGGGCTTTTTTGCCTCTGTTTTTGGTCATTTGTTTCATTTGAGCCTTGCATGGCATGGTTGTAGTGTTAATTCCTTCACTGGCTTAGTGTTTTAAGGCTTTAACTCGCATTGGTGTGAGTTGGTTGCATGTTTTGGTTCTTTTTTCACCTCAATTTCTGCACTTACAATCTTTGCAACCCCCCTCAATTCTTCACTTTTGATTTGCTTTGAAAATGGTTTCAAAGCACTTGTTTGCATAAGTGTGAAATGGAGGTGCTACACCTAACGGTTTAATCCCTTAGGGGGTTCATTACCAACAATGTAATGCCTCTTTCATGCCCAAAGCAAGTTGTGGTTCGAGCCTTCTTTTCATTAGAGGAAAATCACCAATGGACTCAATGGATTAAGGAATGTTTTGGTAATTAAAATGAGTAAACAAAATTGGCAATGTGCAAGATAAGCATTCTTTGTGTTGCATTGCATGTGTTCAAATTGGACGTTAATTTGAACACAAGGAAATTGGGGCATTTCATACTCAAAGTGATGAAATGTGTCATTTTCCTAGGTCACCATTACCCTTGATCATGCATGATAGGGTGGTGGTCATTTTTGGTCATGTTTGTGCATTTATTGAACTTGTACAAACTTGGTCCCTTAGCCATTATGCATCGAAATTGCTTGATTGATGCTTAGAGGGCCAAGAGTTTCTCTCCTTTGAGTTTGCGTGATGATAAGGAGGTTAAATAGTACAAACAACCCGTGAGAATACATTGTTTTGCTCTGTTTTGCTCTCTGTTGCAGTATGGAAGTGTAAACCAGCAATGGCCGACAGCCACCACCATTGGCCGACCAGCTGCCATTGGTAGCCAACTGGCCACTTGTCCCTTTTGTCGGCCATCAGTGATTTTCACACAATGTGATGGTAAGATGAAGCTGAGGTGTTCTGGAGGTTGGCCGAGTTTTTAGTGATCAAATGTGCAAACAATGGCTTGCAGCAGCAAGGCAATCCCTTTTCGGGTGAAAACCGAGCACGTGCATGAGCCTCCCTTGCATTCCAAGTTTATTTATTGCTTAAATATCTAGCTTAGATGCATGTTGTAATTAATTAGTGGTCGCTAATTAAGTGTTGTAAATAATTAGTTAGTTTAACTAGTTATTCGATTTCGGTTTGTAATAATAAATTAGCTAGAATAGTTAATTAGTTTCGGTTTGTAATAATTAGTTAGCTTAATTAGCGTAGTTAGTTGGTTAGCTTATTCATTCAGATCCTCCTTCGCGAGGGCGTAATGTTATAATAAGTGTGCGTGCTTGCGTGTATATCTTTCAACCCCACGTCTTTCTTCCTTTTATTTAATCACTTTTGATGGTTAGATTAGGGTCACGTTTCAATTAGCATATCGCATGCTTGCATCCATTCATTTGTATTGCATGCACCGAGGCTCGGCGCATCGTTCAAACTGCATTGTCATTTCAAATATCTTATTTGAATACGTGTTTAACCGCATGTTGTTCAAATCGTTTCATATTCCATATTAGTAGCCGAGCCTATTAATTGCATTATTGCATGTGTTGCATTAGGCATCTTGTATAGTTAGGATCATGCATCTTTCTAACTAGTTTCTGTTTTGGCTTGGAGTACTAGGTGAGTTTTTACGCTTTGGCATACTTGCATAAGTGTGAATGTTTCCATGATTACCATGTTTGCCATGAGGGTATGTGCTTAAATGCTAAACTGCTTGAATGCCTGTGGATGAAGGCTTGTTGTTTGAATTGGAATAACTCAACAAATGTATATTTTAAGCCCACTTTGTTGAGTGGAAAATCATGTTTTAAGCCCACTATGTTTGGTGGCAAATCCGCAAACTTTAAGCCCACTTGAGGTGGTAAATTCAAACCATTTTTACAAACAAACATGAATTGAATTGTTCAAAATTGAGCAAACTAGTCTGTACTTGCGTGTGCGCATCACGTAGTAAAGCTAGCTTAATATTCGGAACAAGAGCACATAATGTTTATAAAAAATCATATCATGATTAGTAGAGTCTAATCATATCACGAGTCATGGGTTTCCTAAATTTCTCCAAAATAAAATATTTAGGTGGCGACTCTGTATCTGGCAAAACAGTCCAATTTTGGCACTTTTTGATTCAAAATCAATTCTCCAAAACGATTTGTCGGATTTGAACTCTTTGATGTTTATCGGTTTCACATTGCACTTGTGAGATTGGATTCAAAACTGCGGGAGTCCGAACTGTGAGGCCCTTTATTTCAAACTTTTCCGATAAGGGGGGCGTGAAAAAGGCGAGTCCACAGGCATCAATGTTGTAATAATGTGTATGTCTTCCAACCCCACGTCTTTCTCCTTTTTATTTATCTACTTTTGATGGTTAGATTAGTGGCATCACGTTTCAATTAGCATATCGCATGTTTGCACCCATTCGTTTGTCTTGCATACACCGAGGCTCAGTTCATCATTCAAACTTGCATTGTCATTTATTACTTCATTGAATACATGTTTAAACGCATGCTATGAAATTGTTACAAAAAACATGTTAAGTAGCCAAGCCTATTTAGGTTTCATTATTGCGCGTTGCATTAGCCATCTTGTATAGTTAGGAATCATGCATATTTTTTCTAACTCTTTTGTTTTATCTTAGCTTGGAGTACTAGGTGCGTTTTTAGTGCTTTAGCATATTTGCATGAGTGTGAGTGACTGCCATGACTAGCATGCCTGCCATGAGGCTAAATGCTTACTTGTTAAAATGTTTGAATGCCTGTGGATGAAGGCTTGTTGCTTGAATTAGAATGATTCAATGAATGTACATTTAAGCCCACTTTTTCAAGTGGCAAATTCAAAACCTTTTTTAGAAAAAACAAACATGAAATTGAGTTGTTCCAATTCGGGCCAACTAGTCTATACCTTGTGTGTGCATCACATAGTAATGCTAGTCTAATAAACCGAAACAAGAACATATAATGTACATAAGATTCATATCATGATTAGTAGAGGCCGATCTTGGATCGGGTGAGCGGGGGTGCTCATTTCATGATCTTCCCCTCTTGTACCTAAGTTCCCAAGCTGAGACAATCATGGTGACGACGGACACGGGGCCTTTTGCACAAGTCACGGGTTTCCTAAATTTCCCAAGAACGAAAATATTTAGGTAGCGACTATGTATCTGGCAAAGCAGTCCATTTTTGGCAATTTGATTCAAAATCGATTTTCCAAAAGATTTGCCGGATTTGGACTCTTTGGCGTTTATCAATTTCACATTGCACTTGTGAGATTAGATTCAAAACCGCGGGAATCCGAACTGTAGGGCTTCTCGTCCTTCCGAAAGGGGACGCGAAAAAGTCGAGCTACAACATGTAATTAATTCTTTTAAATTTCTTGTACTTTCTTATGTAAAACTTTGTTAGTGACTCACTCACTCTTCATTAATCTTGTCCATTCATATAATTTTTTGTCATGTTTTGAGTTTTTTATTTCTAGACTTATCAGAATACATGAAATAAATAAAATTTTATAAAATTTGTTAGTGGGATTGACTTATGAAATTATTGTCCATCCATATGCATTCAATGTCATGTTGTGTGATCAGTTTATGTGTTTCTAAAAAACAATTATTGAGATACTTTATAACATGCAGGAGAATTTCATATATAAATGGCAAATGGGAAAAGCAATTATAAATTCATATAATTCAAGTGAAAATTCTATCTCTCACTTACACTAGGTACTGTGCCTGCAAGTAAGAGCAGTAATACCCGTGAGTGAGAGGCAAGAATAAAGAATTTACAATGAAACATTCACTAGGAATATACCCCTACAAAATCCAAATGCGACCACAAACTCTGTGCTCGAACATAAAAAATCATCCCTCCATCTCCCAATGTCAGTGCCATACAAACCACCATAACCACCTTCAACCCTAGCCAATACATCACATTAGCCAACTTGCCCAAGCCAACAACACCTATACCTGAAGAAATAGTGGTGGCTCTCATCCAAAAGGAGTTACAAGTAAATGAGTTGGACCCATACTGGACCTTCATGATGCAAATGTAGAGACCCTAAGTTTTGATAATTACACTTGAAACCCTAACCCTTAGGTTAATTGCATTTTAGTCCCCAATTTCAAAAAAAAATTTACAAAATGGTCCAATAAAGAATAATTTTCTGTATTTTATTTTGTATTATAATTAAATCCTAGAACTCCATTTTATATTTGAAAATACCCCTAACACTTAGTTTTTATTTATTTTAACCCCTAGTCTCTAAATTAATTCATGCATTTTATTCTTTTCTTTTATTTATTATTTATTGGAAAATGAGTATTTAGATAGGTATTTATAAATATTATTTTGGGAAAACTTGGTTGTGGAACCACCTAGAAGATTTGAGAATAATATGAAGATAATTATTAGTTTTCTATTTTCCTTAGTCATTAAGATAATTTTCTTAGCCATTAAGGAACAATAATTGATTAAGGGAAAAATTGTCTTTTCAACCTAAATCCCTTGCCTATAAATTGAGAACATTTTCCCCATTCCCTACACATATTTTCAGCAGCCAAGGAGAGGGTGAGATGAGGAGATTGTGAACTACAAAGAAGTGGAGATGAGGAAGGAAAAAGAAAAGGAAGAAAAGTTTGCTTTCTTGAGTTAATGTAAGAACCTCATCTCCCTCTTGTCTTCTCCAATTTTTTCACCAATCTCATCCTATTATCCAGTATGCTCTCTTGTGATTATATTAATGGTAAATAGGGTTTTTGGTGTATATGCAAGTGTGGGTTTGAATTGGTGACTTTATCTTGCATTTTTGTTCAAAATCTGCACTATTGCAGCTTCTCTATTTTAAAAGAAATATCAAATTTATTTATTTCCCAAATCTGATTCTAAGATTAGATATTAGGTGTGTTTAGAGAATATGATAATTCTATTAGACCCTCATTATGTGTTTTTACGGCATGGATGTTTTGTATAAAAAAAATATGGTCCTAAGTTTCTGAAAATAGTCCACTTCTTGCAATTTTATAAAATTCCAAAAAAATCATCTCATGTTGGTTCTTGTGTCAAAATTTAGAATTCCGAGTCCTCTTTTCAAAAAAATTTATTTGGGAAAAAAATCATCAGGTAGATTGAGAGGAAAGCTAGTTTTCCTGAATGGGGACAAATCTGGACATGTTTTGGAAAATAGCTTGTACATAAATTTATGGTTGTGCTGCACAGATTCTACAAATTGGAACTGAAAATAGACATGTTATTTATTGTTTGTGTGCAATTTCAACCACCAAGATGACTCAGAAGTAGTTTTACCAATGCATACTTTTACCTTTGCAGTTCTGAAAATTGCCGGAAATTGTGCCCTCTTATGCTATTTATTCATAAGTAGTTTAAAGCATATGCTTAATGGTGTTTGCTTGCCTTACCATATTTATGTACGATTATTGTGAGCTATATTTCCTCTTATGTTTGCTTCATGCTCTTTTATATTACCGAATATGACTAACTCGCTTATCAAAATATCTAATAAACGAGAAATGAAAAAGGGTTAGTAATGGGTGACATTCACACTAGTGTTTCGGAATGATTTATGTAATATACATATGAATGAGATGAATTGTGATGGAATTAATACCAAATGAGTTAAGTCATGCACAAACGGTCTAAACGAACCCCTAGAATGGCACGAATGCATTTAGACTCTATGCGGTGGTTTCAAGGTGTAAGCGAGCCCACTTGTTTGGCCGTCCCTTTGAGGTCAACCGGTATCCCTACCTGGTATATAACTGGTGTAGGCATAGATGGTAAGGTTTGCAAAGCAACAAAGGGGAGATTTCTAAATAGTCTGGTGTCCAATCCTTGTGGTTAGGAGGAAGGATCTCTTTGGGAGATTCTAGATGTCTAGTCTAATTGCTGTTTCAGAGAACCTTATTGTAATATTGTATCCTATGTTACCTAATTTGTTCTATATATGGTTGATTGGTCAATAGAAGGTAGAAGGGTGTATGGATTTCTACTGGGCATTCCAAGCTCATAGTGTGTCATGCCAAGTGATGAAGCAGTTTACAATGGTGAAGGTTAATTCGAAGGCAAACAAGTTGAAGTGTTGGAGCCGTGGTTTACTTGAAGACTTAGACTAGTTTATTTTTATTTTATTTTTTTCTTTTGACATTTGGTTTGGCAATGTTTTGTAATCCTGTAATAGAACACAAATGAATTATCTATGATATTAACTATGTTTATATTTGTATATTAAGATGTTTTGGTTATGTATCATGCTTGTGTTGTTTTATTGTACTTATTTGACGGTCTCGGATTTTGGGGCATCCCATAATAAGGTAGGAGGGTTTTTTAATTTTGTCTACTGTGGCAAATTCATCCTACGTGTCATTTGCTATCAATGGCTAAGAAATATAGTGGAAGATTCAATGGTTCAGATTTGCTTCAACTAGACAAATTTTCACCCGCTGCTCCTCTCACTATCCCACTCCTAATCTCTCTCACATCTAGCACCAAACCTCTTGGAAAATAATAACTTTTTGGCAACTTTAATTCAAAGCTAAAGTGGGATCCTACTGCCGATTGAGGTGGGTCTGAGTGGTTTTGTATTCTTTTGAGTGAGAAGATTGCAATAGAAAAATAATGAGCCAAAATATTGAGTTGTAAATAAGAATCATCTCATAAAGTGGACATTAATAAAAGTTGGGCTTGGGTCTAGGCTTGGACTTGGACTTAGTTTTAGTCTTGGTCTAGACCGACATAGGCTTGTGTATGTGCATGTGTTGGACTTCATCTTGGGCATGTGCCAAATTGTACTATGTTGAGCTGGGCTTGTCTTATGCATATATTTTAGATTGGGTTTGGATTAGGTTGTGACCCAACACTCGTATCCATGCAACCCATCTAGTTAGATTATTTAAATAGCATTATATATATATATATATATAATGTAAGGGAGGTTTTCAACTTTTGTAACTCTCATCTTTTGATGATAGAGTTAATGATCATATTATGCACATGGTAGTCTTCATGGCTAAGACCCCTTCCCTACTTGTATAAATAGAGACCTTTCCCTTCTAACTTGGGAGGATATTTTTGGGAAAAAATTTGGTGGAAAATGGAGATAGTGTTTTGAGATAAAAAGTTGGAGATGTTTTTTTATACCAAAGAAAATTTTTCCTATCTTCTTTTGCTAGCCTCTTCTTTAGTTCTTGTTAGAGAGAGTGCAGCCATTGTCAAGATCGCCGAAGCTATTTAGAAGGTGCTTTTGCATTAGCTAGTTTTGACCGTTGTATCCTGGGAGACAAACGCCGGCCTATCTCTAGTATCCATCGGGGAGGCGGTGAATCTGTTTTAAGGAAACTGTGGTATTACACAGGCTTCGCTTTGCTTCTTTTCTTATCATTTGTTCTTAAATTTTTTAAAATTTAGTTTACAAGGATGAGTTCTAATTTTAAGTAATCCATGTTAATAATTTGTTCTATTAGCAATATAATCTAATTCATTTCTATAGTTTTAGTTGTGTAGTTTATTCTGTATTTCATTATTTAATAAATTAAAAATATGTTGTCATTTCTATTTAATTTATTTTATATATTTTTCTTGTATTATCATGGAAAAATACCAACAATCTTAAAACATATTTTTATAAATAGGTTTTGATAAAATAATTTGGTTTTTATTATAATTTTATTCTAGTGACTCTTGGAATTAAAATTAATTTAATTGCCTAGAGTTATTGGAATTTGAGTTGTTTGTTTCAAGTAATTTATTCATGTAATTATTTTATGTTTATTAGTTGTTATTACATGGGTTATTTGTTTGTTAGTGCTTAAGTTGGTAGGAGTTTATAAATATAAAATAAGAATTTTATTACGTAAAATTCTTAATATTTGATATGATTTGTGTATTATTTGCTTTCTTTTGTAGCTAACTTTCTCTACAGGTTTACCTAAACGAGAAAGGATGATATATAATACGAACAAATAAAATAAATTGGAATTAGTAAATTGGACTACTAATTTTTTATTTGGACATGATTACCTTTGCGTGGAACAAGGAATAATATTGGACATTTGAAATTTTAGTGAATTTAATTATTCACTTTATAGTTCAGTTCAATTTCTGATTTATTCCGTATGTTGTTTTGAAAGTTTGGTAATAATTTTAATTTAATTTGATTAATTAAATTTTGGGAAAAACCAATAGTTAGATTTAGAGAATTTCAAGAGATTCGTCTAGTCGAAAGGTTTTTGACGATATATAATATCTCCAAACATGTTTGTTTCATGAGGAAATTTAACAAAACAATTTCGGTTTTTCTATATAATGGTCTTATTTATGAGATTGCTTATGACTATGTTTCATTATCGCATCGTGGTATAGCTTGGTATTGTAAAGATATTAACTCTTATTAATTCCATTTATTTTTGGTTGTATCAATTGTGAGTTCTTTCATGTCTTGATGTGTAATCAAGGAAATTACTCCAAAATATTTTTTACTCCAAAATATTTTTATATTCATGGAATGATAAGTGGAAATTTAACTCTATTGTTATATATATTCGCTCATAGTTGCATGGTTTGATTGCCAACATTATAACCATAATATTCTATATGTATAATTGATTTATAGCCATGCAACTCATGACATTGTTGTAACGGCAACGCATCCATAGTCTTTGAATTACACGTTGCGAGTTATAGCTAAAATTACTTGTGTAATATTCACTTTATTGGTTCATCAACTCATATTTTATCCAAGTGTGTATATGAACAGTGAGCATGGAGATTTAGCGGCAATAATGATAGAGTTTTGCAATTTGTTTTATACAAAAATAAGCATATAGGTGGGAAAGTTTGTAAGTTTGTAAAATCGTTGTATGGTTTGAAGCAAGCCCCTAAGCAATGACATGTGAAGTTTGACAATACTATGTTGTCGAATGGGTTTAGAATCAACGAATATGACAAATGTGTATATGTCAAAGACATTGATAGAGGTTATGTTGTTTTGTGTCTATACGTTAATGACATACTCATTGTTGGTAGTAATGATGATATGTTCAAAACTACCAAGAAGTTGTTAAACTCTAAGTTTGGTGTGAAAGTTATGGGCATTACAAATGTGATTCTGGGTATTACGATTACTAGAACATCTCGTAGTATTGTACTTTCTCAGTCTCATTTTATTCATAAGATACTTAAGAAAAGTAGTAAATCAGATACAACAAGTGTGTCGAAGACACCAGTGGGCTTGAGTCTACATTTGGCCGAGAATAATGATTAAAGTGTATTTCAACTAGAATATTCTCAAGTCATTGGAAGTTTAAAGTATCTGATGAGGTATACAAGGCCATGTATAGCCTACTCAGTAAGTAGGCTAAGTGTGACGACCCCGACCTCTGAACTAGTGTATAATGATATTTTACTAAGTCTAATTGGATGATTGTGTTTATTTATGCGATTACATGCTTAATTTTGTGATTATCTATCATTACATGGAATATCTATTCGAATTGACAACTTAGATACAGAAATTGAGAGCTTAGATGACTTCAGAAACTGAAATTGACTAGCCCAGTGGGCTAATTAGAATATTTAAAATTTTATGGTAACTTTAATTGAAAATTGATTTGGATCAAAATAATTAGAATAAACTGATTGAATTAACTAGAATTAAGCCTAACTAGTTAACCTTAATCATATGTGATTAGGCTAACTTAATCACACTATATAAATAGCTCTAAAGAAGCTTGTGAGCTCACATATACACACACTTGGCTGAGAATTGAGAGAGAAGGAAGGAGAGTTCAACATTTAGAGAGAGAGAGAGAGGAGATTGAAGTGAATTGCTAGAGTTTTGGTGAATTGAGCTAGTCCAACACTTGAATTCACACATTAGGTATGAACTCAAGCCAAATTCTTGGAATCAAGTCATATAGAAACTAAGTTCATGGAGTTAGGGGATCATTTGTTTGAATTTGAGTAGATTGAGCATGAATTACCATGGATATGATGAATTTGAGTTGAATTATGCACATGCATGCTTAATCTTTCATTTTTGAGCTAAAGTTTCTTGAAATTCATACATACATGAAGCTTAGGAGGCATGAGCTTGAAGATCATCCATGAATTCATGCATTTCATATCACTTAGTGGTGTTTTAACATAAAGGAGGCTCAATCCATAACATGCATGGTTTCAACTTGAAAATTTAAGCTTGAACTTGGACAATTGAAGTATGATTTCGAACAAATGGTTTCAAATTGGAAGTATTTTCATGTTATATAATGATTTTCCAAGTTTTTGTACCAAAACAAAAGTTTTGAGGCTTTGAATATCAACCTTGAAGCTCAAACACAGTTCTGGAAATTCCAGAATTTGTGTTGTCCGCTCGAGCGAGAAAAGCCTTGCTCGAGCATGAAAATTGAGCTCCTAGAAGTTTTATAAAATTTTATAGGCCGCCCGAGCGACCAAAGTGGCGCTCGAGCGAGGACCCTTTTTCTCAGTCCTCTGCTCGAGCGACTGTCAAGCGAGAATTTCATGTAACCAGTACTTTTACAGACCGCTCGAGCGACAGAAGTTACGCTCGAGCACCCACCTTTATTTGTGAAACCTCGCTCGAGCGAAGGAAGTTGCGCTCGAGCGAAGACCCTATGCTCAGCAAAATTTTACCAACTTTTTTAATTGCATATTTGCATCCTCATGCCACTCCAAGTATTCTTAGATACCATTTAGACTCACATAATCATAGAATGAGTTAGAAACACATGAGAAGAATTGAATTAAATTGAAGTGGTGTTTCAATTGTGCCTTTGTTATGTGTTTTGTCTAGGTGGGCATCCAAGGCTTAGTGACACCACAAACCACTGTGATTAGTAAATTTATAAAGATATATTCAAATTATATTTATTTTTCGAATGATTACTATTTTTGAAATCGTTATGTGATTGATTGAATGGTTTATTGAAAAGTTATTTTGTAATGATGAATGAAGTTCACTTTTGAATTGTATTCGTGGCATCCTTTAGTGAGACCCTTGCCTGGGGGAGATTAATACCAAGACCATTGAACCTTACCTTGGGCAGATTAATACCAAGGCCATTGATTTGATTGAAGCACACAAAGATCTCTAGTGTTAAACCCATCGTGGTCCATGGAATTGACCCATTGTGGCCCATTGTTATTGAAATATTATTACTCTAATGGATACGCCACATGTATGAATGAAATGATTATTGATACTAAGACTGGTATTGTATTTGTAATGATACTGAACTTCATTTATATAACCTCTTTATCCTGTTATTACTCATTGGGCATCAGCTCACTATTTATGTTTATATATATGTAGATAAGCATGATGAACATCAAGGATAGAAACCGCCCCGGAGTCACCTTGTGGTCAGCCTTTTGTGGAGCTCCCGAGATGGAGCCACTTGGACTCGTGACGAGCCAAGGAAAGTCTAAACCCCTCTTTTGTTTTTGTTGAGAACTATTGGTTGAATCTTGATATAGGGGTTTTGTTTTCTTTTCCTTTTTGTGTATGTCATATTATCAAGTTGAATTGTGGCTGAACGTTTGTTTGTTTTATTTTCTTTCTTCTTTTTGGAAACTTTTGTAATGTGTATATAAATACTTACCTTGGAATGGTTGTACAGTGCTGCTATGAACTCTTTTCATCTATGCATAGCTTGATGGATTTCTTTTATATTTAATTTGCTTCTGCTAAGCCCCGTACTTTATATTAATTGAATATTAGTATAGAGGCCTATAGACACCCCATTTTTGACCGCCCTTAAGGCTTAGGGGCCACTAATTGCTTACTTGGTGATGAAAGTTGTGCAGTGCAAAGGTTCGATTTCTTTGGCAAGGAAAGCTTCAAATTCCAACCTCACACCCCATTTTTGGGCCAAAACCTTTTAACCAAAATGATTTTAGACCTTAAAACCTTCTCTTTCAAAATATTTTTGAAAACAAGTTTCTACGATGTTCTGAGGCTCGCATTTCGTTAAATGTTGCACTTTTCGATAAACCGAGCAAGGACAAAGTGGGAATGAATGAAAGAGAGGTGAACTCTTTGAAAAATATTTCAAAACATCTTATTTAGAGGTTTGAAGTTGAAGAAAAGAAGAGGGGAGAGAAGAAACCTAGTTGGGGGAGAAGTTGGGCATGAACCGTTAAGACAAAACTGGGCAGCCTTCACTAAATTAGGTCTATCCTTTTTTACACTTAGACTTAAGTTGTGATGTCACCACCATTGGAAATTAGACTTCTGGGGCTTCATTTTACACTCAAGAATCTCCTAAAGCCGAGTCCAGATGAGGGAGATATGGCTGGTTGAAGTTAGGCATTAATCCGATTGAGCTGGAAATGGGCAGTCTTCACTAAAATAAGAATATCTTTTTGCACACTTGAAATTGTGATGTAAGGATGCCACCATTGGAAAGAAGACTTTTGGGGTTTTAATTTAGGCTCAGGAATGACCTGCAAAGGAGTCCAGAGGAAAGAGATATGCCCATTTGAAGTTGGACCTGGAGAGCAGTTTTTTATGTCGGCCATGAATAGAGCTTGTCGGCCATGTGTCGGCCAGAGGTGCATTTTTTTGGCCACCAGTGATGGCCGGTCGGCCACAGGTGTCAACAAAGCTCAGATTTTGTAGATATTTTCCCTCCAACTGTTCCACACTGCTCCAGATATTTCTACCTTGATATTTTCGACCAAGGCTCTTGTATTTTTATATATAGAAGGCCTTCTCTATTGTTTTCGAGGTTAAAAATTTTGGGAGCCTCTCTCTCTACAATCCTCTCTCTCTAGATTTCTCTCTCTCTTGCCCTTTTGTGCATACAAGTAGAGATACACCTCTAGTTTTCCTATCAACCCTTAACCAATGTTGCTTATCTTTGGGCTGAGGTTCTTTGGGAATTGTTTTGAGCTCTAGAAGGTGGTCTTGGCTTGCTTTGTTGCCTAAATTGTGGCTGTTTTGTGCTGTGCTTCAAAGGTATTGAACTTACCTTGTTTAAGCTTATTGTGCATACTTGCTTTGCCATCTTTTCCACTATTTCAAGGCTGGTTTTGGCATGTAAAAAACTCTATTTTTGAGGGCATAAAAATGGTAGTTTGAGTTTTTGTGAGTTAGGGGGTTGTCCCCCCCTTTTGCTCCTTAGCTTGTGAAGCTTTTTGTGCTATTATTCATCACCTTTAAATCAAACTTTTTGGGCCTTTTTACCACTAAAACTCAGAGGTTTTTCAGTGACAAAAACCTTCTTTTGAAGTCCAAAATTGGAGGGGTTGGCCTCCCCTCCTTGTTGTCTTGCTTGCATGCCTAGTTGCCTTACATGTTAGCATGTTTTTATAGCCTAACTTAGCTTAAGTCCAGCATGTTTTGGCCACAGTTTTGACCTGTTTAGGCTCTGTTTTGGGCTGGTTAATTCATTTGAGACTTGTTTTGCATAGCTGTAGGGTTAATTCCTTCGGGCTAGCTCACTAGTTGTGCACCCCTTTGTTTTTCTTTCATTTTTTTTTTACTTTCTTTTCACTTCATTTGGTTAAATTTCAATACACTTTCAGCACTATTTTTAGCGTGTTTATGTGTGACATGACTTGAATATGGGCTTATAAAAGGGTCCTAGTCCTCCCCGTTACATGTGCTCTTACTTCCTATGCTTTAAATATCATATTTGTGTTGTTGTAAGTCCTTCTAGATTTGGCGTATTTAGGACATAGTCTCCAATCTATTGGAGTTGATCATTTTTACCTTGTTATAGCTTAACTTGGAACCTTATGGTCGTGGAAGGACTAGAGCTTATGCTTAGCCACCCCGCCACAAGTTCACTTACCTAGTGGTAAATTTCTTCCTTTCATATTATTGTTGTCCACCTTGAACCTAGGTAGTAGCTTCCATGTCCAAAGTGTTGAAAAACTCTCTTATCGATCATTTTTGAAACAAGGAAATGGATATCTCATCCTTGTTCCATGAAAAAAGGAGTTATCAACAACTTTGGCTAGTTGTGTGTTTAAGCTTTGATAGATAGCTTATTTCTTGTTTTGTTCCCTTACTTGCTTTGTTGCTTCTAGAGAGCTCTTTTTTTTAAGAAGAGTTAGAAACTCTCTCCTAGTTCCACTTTGAAGCATGGAAATGGATATTTCATCCTTATTCCATAGTAGGGAGATGAGTTGACAACACATTTTGAGTTGTTGTTATATTTCATTTTGGTTGCTATATGATCATCATGTACTATCTTGTAACTTGATGATTTGTGAGTTAAGCATGTCTACATCTTCCTTGAATAAGTTCATGATAGGAAGGAGGTGAGGAGCATAGCAATTTTTTTGTGTTTAGCCAAGTCTTGTCCTTTTGCGTCTAAAGATCATCATTCAACAACCTTGCTGTGATTGATGATTTTGGAAGCAAACCTACTCCCTCCTTGAAAATCTAAATGACAAGAGGGAGCAGGAAGGATGAACAGTTTTGGAAACCCTCTGTCTTGCTCTATTCCATTTCTGCTGTAGCAGGGTATTCCTTAGAAACAGCGGCCGGCCGACTATTATTCTACACGGCTGACCATCTTATTAGGCCGACCGACCAAGCATTTTGTACGGTAGTGGTATTTTTACAACAGAACAAAGCAGATCCTAAACCCAAAATAGAACTATTTTTTGACTGTAAACAGAGCAGATTCTGACAGCAAACAGAGAGGTTTCCAGAGGATGTTCCCAGTTGTGCACATGCGATTCCTCGCTGCTCATTCAAATCCCTTTAGATTAGCAGCTTTGATTCGTATTTGTAATTAATTAGTCGCTTTCATTCAGATTAGTAATAATTAATTAACTAGCTCATTCAATTGTGTTTGTAATAATTAGTTGATTAGGATACTCAGACCATCTCGTGCGAGGGCAAATATGTAACACTTGTAATATGCGATGTATGTCTTCCAACTCCCATTTCTTTCTCTCTTTTATTTACATGCTTACCTAGTATCATGTTTTTGTTTCATATCATTACCAAGATTTGTATCCATTTTTGCATACATTGGGTTTGGTTTATGATTTTTGAATATCATTGTCATTTCCTACATACTTGAATACGTGCATTACCACATGCTTTGAGTTAATCCATATGATATGTTAAATAGCCGAACCTAGTTGCATTTTGTATGTATTGCATTAGTCATGTGCATTGTTAGGGCCATGCATTTTTTTTCAAATTGCTTTCTTTTTCTTTGGCTTACCTCGAAGTACTAAGTGAGCATTTTTTGGCTTTAGCATATTCATGTGTGTGATTGTTGCCATGCTTAGCATCTTACCATGAGGCTATGTGCTTACTCAAAATAAACTGTTTGAATGCATGTGAATGAAGGTTATTTTACTTGCGTTGGGGATGATTTGATCAAATGTATGTATGAGCTCATTTCTTTCCTTTTGAGTTGTGTGCACTAAAAACTATTTTAAAAATCACATAAAATCAAGTCATTTCCAAAGTAAGCGAAACGGTCTATACTTGTGTGCCTCACATAGTAATGTTAGTATTAATAATCAGAACATGAGAATATAATGTACATAAAATTCACATCATGATTAGTAGAAGCCAATCTTTGATCAGGTAAGTGGGGTACTCAATTCATGACATTCCCCTCTCATACCTAAGTTCCCGAACCAAGACACTTTGGTTATGGTGGAAAAGTGGCCTTTGGCACAAGTTACGGGTTTCCTAAATTTTCCAAAAATATTTAGATGGCGACTCTGAAATCTGGCAATGCAATCTATTTTTGCCATCTCTGATGATTAATGGATTTTCTAAAATTTGCCAAATTTGGACTCTCATTCTTTCTTTTTTTTCTGTTTCACATTGTACTTGTGAAACCAGATTTAGAATCACAGGAGTCTGAACTGTAAGGCTATCATACCCGAGGAGACTAAACCCTTCCGAAGAGCACGAAAAAACAGCTACACGTGGTCAGACTGTATGATGAACCATTGTGCTTAATGTATTTGTGTAGGTCAAACGCTCTGCATCCTAGCCATGTTTTTTGCAGAGCCAACTGTGAGTAACAATGTTCTAAAGATATGGTTAAGCTACAATTATGTTCTGAATGTTATTTTTATGTAGTAACTATTTCTGAAACAGTATGATCTACGGTATGAATGATTGTCCTATTTTATGAACTGTATTTTGTAAAACTTCTAGGAGCTCGATTTTCATGGTCGAGCGACACTTGCGTTGCTCGAGTGAACATGCCAAATTCTGAAATTTCCAGAGCTGTGTTTGAACTTCAAATTTGGTATTCAAAGGTTCCAAACTCGTGCTTTAGGTACAAAAACATGGGAAAACATTATAAAAATGGAAACATAGTTAATTTGAAACCAATTGCTCAAAACCATGGCAATTTCTCAATCAAAACCTCAACTTCAAGTTATAAAGCAAGTTTTACTCAAATTGAGTTGATATTTCGTCAAAACATAATGAAGTGATATGAAAGGTATGAAAACATGAAGGACTCTTCAAATTGAGGTGTAAAAGTGCCATGCATGTACGAGTTTCATGAATTCTAACTCAAATTATGCATGCATGTACATGATTAACTCTTGTCTTCCAAATTCAAGATGATTCAAGCTTCTACTAAACAATTTCATGCAAATGAACTCAAAACTTAGATGAAATCAATTCTTACAGGTTTCATTTTTCAAGGATTAAGGTTGGAGATCATATCTAGGCCTTGAATTCAAGTATATACTAGCTTAAATCCCCAAATCCTCCACAATTTCCTTCAATTCCTCCTTTCTCTCTCTCTAGATGTTGAGCTCTCCTTCTTTCTCTCTCAATTCTCAGCCAAGAGTTGTATATCACATGAGTTCAAGTCATGAGTTGGTATATATATATGATGTAAGGCCTTTTGGGTGGCGTGGAATTCACCGTTTTGGCATTGTGATCACGTTATGGTTTGGCTTAAGATCTTTTGTTTTGATTAAGTTTGTTAATGGGATTTAATTCTCTAAACTATATAAATATTTTGTACATACGTATGAAATGGTCTATTTGCATATCTGTATATAAAGTTGTTTTGTTCCATATAAGTCTCACAACTCATTGGACGATTTTACTTTATTATTGGCTTCCACCAGCCCCTCTTACTAGTTACTGTTAAGTAGGCCTTTGGTAATCCCGAATTATTGGATGGTTATGACGCTAAACCTAAAGGGGCGGGTTTGGGTCGTTATAGAGTGGCATCAGAGCATGAGTTATACCGCACACACATGTCCAAATAAGCTATAGGATGTCCTAGAAACGAAATTAGGGTATTACATGATCATGTCTGCGTGTGTGTGGATTTGTGTTGTGCCTAAGTGATGTTAATATGAAGATGTATATCTCTCATGTAATGTAATTGTAAGATTCATAATTCCTATGTTTATTATTACCTTGTTTAAATATAGACCAATGGAGAACACAAGACATACAGATGAATCTGAATCTTCGGATTCAAGAATTGACCGATTGGAAAGAATGGTGGAACTATTGATAGAATCCTTGAGACAACAATAGAGACAACCATTTCCATCTCCTCCTCCACCACCAATCCTAGTTGAGCCACATAACAATGATGACATTATCACCCTGACATAGAAATTTAATAAAATGAAGCCGCCAACCTTTCAGAGAGGTCTCGGCACTTTGAAAGCCGAAGCTTGGATTTTGGAAGTAGAAAAGTTGTTTGAAGTGTTTCCATGTTCAGAGGTGCAAAAGGTGTTGTTAGCCACCTTTACATTACAAGAAGAGACAAGATGATGATGGATGCTTTCCTACGATAACAATGGTTCTATGACATGGACTCAATTTAAAGAGGCTTTTTATGAAAAATATTTTCTCCAATGTGTCTGTGACTGCAAAGTGTCAGAGTTTGAGCAGTTAAAGCAGGGCACTATGTTCGTAGCTGAATACGAGGCTAAATTCACAGAGCTTGCTTGGTATGCACCACATATGGTAGATACTAATTATAAAAAGGCTAGAAAGTTTGAAGGCGGACTCACTATTGAAGTGCTCGACCGGGTGAATGTAATAAAATTAACCAAGTATGCCGATGTTCTTAACAGAGCTCTTATGTCCGAGGCCAATATTGCAATGCTTAAGCAAGCCAAGGCACCAGTACCTAAGTGGAGGGGAAAAAGGCAAGGGTTTAACTTTAAGAAGGACCAAAACAATTCGTAGAATAAGAAACAAAATATAGGGTCAACAACTAGCTCCAATCATGGAAATAATTTTGTACCGCCATGCCCAAAATGTGAAAAAGACATAAGGGGGTGTGTTATAAAATTTTCAGGGCTTGTTTTCGGTGTGGCAAACTGGGCTACATGGTTAAAGATTGTCCTCTCCTATCCCAAGGCATAAGTAGACCACTGGCAAGTTCTGTAACTGCAGCATCAGCCTTTACACTGAAATCTAACCCTAAAGCTATAGCAAGGAAAGAAACTTTGAGACAAGGCTGGGTTTCTACCTTGTACTAGGAGACGTCAAGAATACAGATACAGTAATGTCAGGTATACTCCCTATTTGTGCCCAGAATGCTTATGTTTTGATTGACTCGAGGTCTACTCACTCGTTTGTCTCATATGCTTTTTCTTGTAAACTAGACCCTTGGAACCGATGAATTATTTGTTAGCTGTGTCTTCACCTACTGGGGGGGTCCATGACCTGTGCATATATGTATCCTGCATGTGAACTCATTGTTGGGGACACAATTTTAAATGTTGATTTTTTGGCTTTGAACATTGATCATTTTGACATAATCCTGGGAATGGATTGGTTGTTGAAATATCAAGCTACCATTGACTGTGTGACTAAACAAGTTATTTTTTACCTGAATTTACATTTAACAGAGTTGGTGTTGTGCCTCTCCCATATTTGATTTCATTTATGAAGGCGTGTAAATTGATTCGAAAAGGATGTACATAATATTTATGTTGTGTATTGACTGTGCCTACTGTTGATAAAGCTAATGTGGACAGAATTCCAATTGTCAGAGAGTTCCCAGATGTTTTTCCAGATGAGTTTCCAGGGAATTTGATTGACAGGGAAATTGAATTCACTATTGAGATAATTTCGGGTACACAACCGATTTCTAAAACTCCATATCGAATGTCAACCACTGAACTGAAGGAGTTAAAAATTCAATTACAAGAGCTGTTGGACAAAAAGTTTATTAGACCTAGTACGTTACTGTGGAGCACTCTAGTCTTATTTATGAAAAGAAGGATGACTACCGGGAGTTAAACAAGGTGACTGCGAAAAACAAGTACCCGCTACCTTGCATTGATGATTTGTTTGATCAATTGCAAGGGGCACAAGTATTTTCTAAAATTGATCTTAGATCCGAATATCTTCAGTTGAAAGTCAAAGTTGAAGATGTGGAAAAGACTGCCTTTTGAACAAGGTACGGCCACTACAAATTTCTTGTTATGCCTTTCGAAGTAACTAATACGCTTGTTGCATTTATGGATCTCATGAACAGAATTTTCAAGCCATTCCTCGATGAATTTGTGGTTATTTTTATAAATGACATTTTGATTTATTTCAAAAGTAAAGAGGAACATGAACACCACTTGAGAATTGCTTTACAAACCCTGAGAGAAACAAAATTGTATGCTGAACTGTCTAAATGTGAGTTTTGGCTTGATAATGTGACATTTTTGGGGCATGTGATAACTAAAGATGGCATTTCAATTGATTCGCAAGATAGAAGCAGTTGAAAATTGGCCGAGACCGACTAGTGTTACCGAAGTCCAAAGTTTCATGGGTTTGGCCGGTTATTAGCGTAGAATCATGAAAGACTTTTTGAAAATTGCTTTGCCTCTTACACAATTGACACAAAAGAGGTACCATTCGAATGAATTAATCAGAGGGAGTTAGCTTTCCAAGAATTAAAGACTCGACTTGTGACTGCACTGATTCTCACCCTAGCTTCAGGTCTGGATGGTTTTACTATTTTTAGTGATGCCTCTTATAAAGGTTTGGGATGTGTGTTAATGCAGAATGGCAAGGTGATAGCTTATGCTTCCCGAAAACTGAGGCCACATGAAAAGAATTACCCGACTCATGATTTGAAGCTTGCTGTAATGCTTTTTCCATTGAAGATCTAGTGCCACTATCTGTATGGGGCAACATGTGAAGTTTATACAGATCACAAGAGTCTCAAGTACTTTTTCACCCAAAATGAGCTGAATATGAGACAACGGAGGTGGCTAGAACTGATTAAGGATTATGATCTACAAATCTTGTACCATTCGGGGAAAGCTAATGCTGTTGTCGATGCCCTTAGTCGGAAATCAATTGGGAACTTTGTTTGTTTACTCACTGAACAAAAAGAATTGCTCCAGGACTTATAAAGATTTGAAATTGAGGTTGTTTTGCGAGATCAAGGTGGAACATTGGCTGTTATTACTACTCAACTAGCATCATTAAGGAGATTAAAGTGAAACAACAACAAGATGAATTTCTAAAGAAAGTGACTGATGAACGGAAAATCCAAACTGAGGTCGGACTTTCTTTTTGACAATGAAGAGTTGAAATTTCAAGAAGGTTATGTGTACCAAAAGATCTTGAATTGAAGAAACGAGTTATGCAAGAAGCTCATAGTTCGAAACTGTCTATCCATCTGAGGACTACAAAAATGTACCAAGACTTGAAACTTAAATTTTGGTGGGCGGGAATGAAAAAAGATATTGCTGAACTTGTGTCTAAGTGCTCACAATGCCAACAAGTCAAAGCTGAGCATCAACAACCCGCGAGATTGCTCCAACCTTTTCCAATACTGGAGTGAAAATGGGAGCATATCACTATGGATTTCATTGTTAGGCTACCTCGCTCCACTAGAGGTATGGATTCAATTTGGGTTATTGTTGATCACTTGACAAAATCTGCTCATTTTTTAGATGTGAAAACATTTTATAATGCGGATAAGTTGGCTACAATTTATATTAATGAAATTGTAAGATTGCATGGAGTATCTATGTCCATTGTTTCTGATAAGGATCCGAAATTTACTTCAAGATTTTGGCAAAGTTTGCAAAAGGCATTGAGAACCGAATCAAGACTAAGCAGTGCATATCATCCACAAACCGATGGGCAATCTGAAAGGACAATACAAACGCTGGAGGATTTGTTACACATGTGTGTACTGGACTCTCAAAGGAATTGGGAAACCCATTTGCCTTTAGCCGAATTTGCTTACAACAACAGTTTCCATTCAAGCATTGGTATGCAGCCTTTTGAGGCTTTATATGGCAGGAAATGTCCCGATTTGTTGGGCTGAGGTTGGAGATAGACCTTTGTTAGAGCCTAAAATTATGCAAGAAATAACAGAAAAAATAAAGTTGATTCATCAACAGTTGAAGATAGCACAAAGCCGACACAAAAGCTATGCGGATGTGCGTAGGCAGGATAGAGAATATGAACTGGGCTATCATGTTTTCATAAAAGTGACACCGATGAAAAGGAAGACTCGTTTTGAAGCCAAAGGCAAGCTAGCACCTCGGTACATTAGGTCATATGAGATCATTGAGAAGATTAATCCGGTAGCATACCAAGTGGCTCTTCCTTCTACTATGGAGCATATGTATAACGTGTTTCATGTTTCTATGTTACGGGATTATCTCCAAGATCCTTTCCATGTCATTGAGCCTACTCACATGTTATTAAATGATGATTATACGTATGAAGAATGGCCCATTCAGATTGTTAACCATCGAATCAAGAAGTTGAGGAATAAGGAAATCCTGTTAGTAAAAGCGGATTGGTAAAATCATGGTGGCATGTATGCAACTTGGGAAAGGGAAGATGATATGAAAAGAAGATACTTGGATCTCTTTCATTTAGACCCAGCATTCTTCACAGAAGAAGATATCTAAATTTGGAGGACCAAACTTCTTAAGGGGGGAGAGAATGTAACAACCGCCTCCTTCATTAATTGTTAGATTATGTGATATGCTTTACTTATGTGCTTATATGTTAAATTATGTGCCAAGTGTTAATTGTCATGTGCTCTTGTCTTGTGATTATATGAACAGATACATTAAGACTAGGAAATAAACCTGTCTGACTCAGTAAACCATAAGATTAAAAGTAAATATTTGGAATATGCAATTAAAGCCTGATTCATAGTAGTATGGGTAAATTTAATGTGTTTTGGAATGGTATGAGATGAGAAAAGAATGCATTAAGTACATTTGATTTATTAAGCTAATTTAGGATTGACTAAAATTTATTAGTGACTAAGCACTTTCTTGGTTTAAGTCAACAATAAGAAGAAGATATAGAGATAGCTATTGTGTAGAGACTTAAAAGAGAGTTCTAGAGACAAGAGAGAAGAGAAAGAACCCTAAAGAGAGTTTAACTAGAAGGAAAGGGGTTTGAGCAAATCTCCATAGATCATCCATCCAAGGTAGGATCTCTCTCTTATTTCCATAGATTTGAGTCTTCTACACTCTCATCCTCTTGAATTGAAGTTTGATTAGGAAGAAATCATGAGTAATTGTGAGTTTGGTGGTGTAACTTCATGTGGAAACTTATAAAAACATAAAAGGGAGACATTGTAGGGAATAGCTCAAGTTTGTGACATACATGGCATTATTTTTGCATATATACTTGTTTTCTTCCATGGTTTTTGAGTTTCAAAGGATGAATTTTGAGCTTGGAACTCAAACTTCCATGTTTTGTGATTTTATTATTCACTTCAAGCATTTGACCCTTAATTTGGCAACTTGAGTCTTGATTTGGACTTATGATTTAAATTTGAAGTTGGATATGTTAAAGTCAAGCTATTTTTCAGGTTTTAAGCCTTGATTGGCATGAAATTGAAGTTAGATATTGAAAAACGTAAGTTCCAAATTTAGCACAAATTTTCAGACTAAAATGAACCCAGACCGCACGTGCGGCTTGAGGCCCTGCACGTGCAACCAAGTCTTCACTGTTCCAATGTTGCTTATGTTTTAATTGCACGTGCGGTGGCATTTCCGCACGTGAGGCCAGACCCACTGCACGTGTGGTTTGCAGGACGATCCCGGATTCATTTTCTGTTCGTTTTTCTGACTCCTGGGCCTCCATTTGCATGGTTTTCAAGTATTTTTCATTTGCATATGCATCTCATGAATATGACGGAAGTTAAGGAATGAAAAGGAAAGATTTCATGATTAAGGAACATATAGACCGAATAAGGTAGGAATTGGTTACATGGTTGGACTATTTGATGAACCATTGTGCTTAATGTGTTTGTATAGGTCAAACGTTGCGTCCTAGCCACATGTTTCACATAGCCAACTGTGAGTAACAATGTTGTAAAGATATGTTTAAGCTACAATTATGTTTTAAATGTTATTGTTACGTAGTAACTATTTCTGAAACGGTATGAGTTGCGGAATGAATGATTGTCCTATTTTATGAACTATATTCGTAACATCCATAGCATACTGCTACTGTTCACTACTACTATTACTGTTACTGTACTGCTACTGTTACAAAGATCTCTGTCAGTTCCAATTCTTGGAACTTCTGTTTACTGTATTGATGGCCATCACATGACTATTCAGTTTTTAAGACCTACTTGACTATTTTGCTATTGGTTGTACCACGTATGACTGATATGATTTTATTACCTGTATGAAATACTTTGTGAATTGATTTATTACTGAACTAACTATTTTAAGTGACTGAAAGGACATCATGCATAACCCCTTTACACAATTGTCATTCACTGGATTTTAGCTCATTGTTTTATAAATGTATGTAGGTGACCAACTTCAGGACCGGACCTAATGGCATCGACCTACCCCTTTGTTTTGTGAAGCCAACTGTTGTGCTTCACCTTGAGGTACCTCCTGGTCTAGTTCTAAGGCCTTTTGGGTGGCGTAGAGTTCACCGTTTTGACATTGCGATCATGTTATGGTTTGGCTTAAGATCTTTTGTTTTGACTGAGTTTGTTAATGGGATTTGATTCCCTAAACTATGTAAATATTTTGTACATACGTATGAAATGGTCTATTTGCATATCTGTATATAAAGTTGTCTTGTTCCATGTAAGTCTCACAGCTCATTAGACGATTTTATTTTATTATTGGCTTATGCCAGCCCCTATTACTATTTATTGTTAAGTAGGCCTTTGGTAATCCAAGATTATTGGTCAGTTACGACGCTAAACCGAAAGGGGC
The DNA here is from genome assembly GCF_004153795.1 of Camellia sinensis. Lineage (NCBI taxonomy): Eukaryota > Viridiplantae > Streptophyta > Magnoliopsida > Ericales > Theaceae > Camellia > Camellia sinensis. The sequence continues at coordinate 387,182 of NW_021024684.1, forward strand.
GGGTTTGGGTCGTGACACTTGTGTATGTGCATGTGCATGAATTGAACTTAGTCTTGGGCATGGGCCAAATTGTGCTATGCTGGGCTGGGCTTGTCTTGTGCATATGTTTTAGACTGGGTTTAGATCAAGTTGGGACTCAACAACCGTATTCATTTTGCGACCCATCTAGTTGGATTATTTAAATAGCATTATATATATATATATAATGCAAGGGAGGTTTTCAACTTTTGTAACTCTCATCTTTTGATGATGGAGTTGACGATCATATTATGCACATGGGAGTTTTGTACTTTTTTAATTTTAGCCCTAATGGCTAGAGTTGATGGCCATTGATGCTCGGTTTTATGGTAGCTTTCATGGCTAAGATCCATTCCCTACTTGTATAAATAGAGGCCTTTTCCCTCCAATTTGGGAGGATATTTTTGGAGAGATTTTTGGTTGAAAATGGAGATGGTGTTTTGAGATAAAAAGTTGGAGATGTTTTTTTACACCAAAGAAAAATTTTCCTATTTTCTTTTGCTAGTGCCTTCTTTGGTTCTTGTTAAAGAGAGTGCAGCCATTGTCAAGTTCGCCGAAGCTATTCAGAAGGTGCTTTTGCATTAGCTAGTTTCGACCGTCGTATCTTTGGAGACGGACACCAGTGTACCTCCAGCATTCATCAGGAGGCAGTGAATCTATTTTAAGGAAACTGTGGTATCACACAGCTTCGGTTTGCTTCTTTCCTTATCATTTGTTCTTAAATTTTTCAAAATTTAATTTACAAGGATGAGTTCTAACTTTTAGTTATCCATGTTAATAATTTGTTCTATTAGTAATGTAATCTAATTCATTTCTATATTTTTAGTTGTGTAGTTTATTCTGTATTTCATTCTTTAATTAAAAAAAAAAATTGTTTTGTCATTTCTATTTAATTTATTTTATATATTTTTCTTGTATTATCATTGAAAAATATCAACAAAACCTCCTCTCTTTAGTTGCTTCCTTCCTCTCAGATCTTCTTTTCCTTCCTCTTAACCTCTCTCCTACCACAGCTCACGTACGTCCTTCTCGAGTTCGGCCGTTGCAAGTCCTCTCTCCCATTTCACCACCGCAACATCCATTCTCGATCGCCATAATTTTCTCCTCCAACTGATTCTACGCACACCACCCATCTCCGATTGCTATAAGGGCATGATTCTTACTCTTGAAGTTAGATTTTGAAGAAGGTTAGTTTAGTTCTACTTTATCTCTATCTTTATCTTCTCTTTAATTTCAAAACCCTAACATCTCTACCAACAACCTCTCTCTTTTCTCCACTTTTGAAATTTTCAGAATTTGAGTTTAAAAGTTTTTGAATCTTTTCACGTACAAAATTGCAATTTTTGATTTGGATATATTATCAAAACTCTGAATATGTGTTATACAATCTAAAAATTCCAAAAGTGAAATATAATTGTTCTTTTTTTTTGGTAGTCAATTATATTATAACAATCATTTTGTTGTTATTTATGGTTTTACAAACAATGTGTTACTGGAGAGATAGCTGAGATCGGTGACAAAGCTCATAAGATCATTGATGAACCAAAGAGGTAGTTGACGACAAACAGTGGCTTTGTTTTGGTGGTGGCAATAGCAGCACATACTAGAGATGGGTAGATTGGTAAAGAAACTACCTTTGGGTCTCTGTTTCAGAGTTGATTGAATTTGAACTTTTTGGGGGTCAATAATGCTTCTTTATAGCTCTAATTATTGTTTGGTGGTTTGTTCTCTCCAGGATGAATTGTGGCACATCATATGTGAGATTGGGGTGTAATAAGCTACTCATTGTTATAAGTTGGAAGGTTGAGTTTTGCTAAACCATTGCATTTGAAATCGACATTTGTGATTCAATTACACAACAACGATGACATAGACTAACAGGATAAATTGCGACACATCATATGTGAGATTAGGGTGTAATGAGGTACTCTTTGGTATAAGTTGGAAGGTTGAGTTTTGCTAAACCATTGCATTTGAAATTGATATTTGTGATTCAATTACACAACAATGTTGACATAGATTAACAGGATGAATTGCGGCACATCATATGTGAGATTGGGGTGTAATGAAGTACTCTTTGGTATAAGTTGGAAGGTTAAGTTTTGCTAAACCATTGCATTTGAAATTGATATTTGTGATTCAATTACACAACAATGATGTTGTAGACCTTTTTTTTTTCTTTTTCTTTTTTTCTTTTTAGAAATGGAAGAAAGAAATGAGACAAAAGTATGAAAACAGAGGCAAATGTGCAACGTGGGCAAATGTAGAGTGAGGCATGACTGTGAAGAGCATTTGGAGAGCAATTTGAATGTGTTACCCTTTTTACTTACTAGAAAGAAGATAAGTAAATCTTTTTGATAAATTAGTGTTAAGCATGAGATCTTTCGAATTATTTTGGGTACCAAAAATGGTTAAAATCTATCTCGCTGAAATAGGTCAAATATATCTTGGGATGCTCGGTTGCCATTGTTCACTCCTGCAGCTCGGTTCACTCCGATCGTCAAGTATTGAAAGGTTTCATCATTTTACCTAATATAATTTTTTATTTAGGTATGTGTTTGGGTTTTTGTTCAAGAAACTAATGGGTTTGGATTTGTGTTTGTGTTTCTAAGATTTGTTTCTCTACACCTTAAATTGATGTGTTTCTAAGATTTTGGTTTGTGTTCTGTTTCTAACCTTAAATTGATTTGTGTTTTTGGGTTTTTCATTTTTTGTTTTTGTTTCTGGGTTTGTGTTTTATTTTTTATTTTGTTTTGTTTCTGGGTTTGTGTTTCTAAGATGTTTATATTTAGTTTTCAAGTAATATTTGTGTTATTTTTCTTTGTTTGTATGACTTCAATTTCTCGTTTTCTCCTTGTTATATCACTGTTTGTAGGGTTTTGTTAGTTGCTCATATCTTTTTATTGTCCTTAACATTATATCCATAAATCAGTAGAGTTTTGTTAGTTTTATTTATAGATTTATTTATTTTTGTTGTTGTTGAAATCTATATAAAATTAAGATGAATCTTCCTTTTGAATCCTTCAAATCCTTCAACTCTTTCATCTGTGTTGGACACACCCACCTTTTATTGTTATACTTTTCTAATTATTTTTTTTTGCTGTTATCTAGGGAATCAGTTTTAAGTATGAAGGATCTTCTCTCCTAAAATCAACGCACAATTTTTTGTTGAGTTGAAGTGTTGTAGAGAACTTATCAATTCAAGTATGGCTAATATTTTTTTTATGTAATCAAGATGAATCTTCCTTTTGAATCCTTCAAATCCTTCAACTCTTTCATCTGTGTTGGACACACCCACCTTTTATTGTTATACTTTTCTAATTATTTTTTTTTGCTGTTATCTAGGGAATCAGTTTTAAGTATGAAGGATCTTCTCTCCTAAAATCAACGCACAATTTTTTGTTTAGTTGAAGTGTTGTAGAGAAATTATCAATTCAAGTATGGCTGATATTTTTTTTATGTAATCAAGATTCTATCCCCTTTTTTTGCTTCTATTTTTTATTTTTTGTACATTCATGTTGTAAGTTGATGATTTAATCTTGTACTCGATTTCCATTGTTCAAAGACCAAATTCTTCATGTCACTTGAAATAAATTACAACCTATTTCTTGTTATTTTAATTAAATTATTGTTATTCATTCCATTCTAAGGATTTGGGTATAATTTTGCAATAATTGAAGTTCAAAATAATTGGTTTTACAGCTACATAATTTCTACTACTACAATGTTCACCAAATGCTTGATAAATTGTTTGATCAAAAAATTATTTTCATATGTTCGCCAAATGCTTGATAAATTGTTTCCCTATTTGATTTGTTTGATGTGTAAATTCACAAGGAATGGAAGGTGAAGAGAGATTAATCGAATGATCAAAATTTTGGTTGAGGAAAAAGTAACCCTTTGCTAAACTTTTGACTGGGGGTGAGGAAAAAGTTCCCTTTTGCTTAACTGGGTTGAGTTTATGCATTTATCTATTTTTTGGATGACGTTCTCTTTGCTAATTATTTTCATTATTATTTATTGTTTTTGGGAAAAACCAAAAAAATTAGCAGTTTTTTGTTTTTTGTTTGCATTACTTCTAAATAGTTTGAATGCTCTCAATTGGATCTTAGTTGTGACTTTATGAATTTTTCTTTTGAGATTGTGGTTTGAAGATTTTTTACACGAACACTCCTTGCATTGTGGTGCCAAAGATATCCATAAGGTTATCAAAGAAAGAGCATTTTTCTTGGTCAGTAAATCTCTCTTTTTCCCTCTATATGGATGTGTTTCTATTAAACATTTTTTTGATATATTGTAGTTTCCCGGGCAAAGGCCACATGTCTCTTTGTGCATCAACTATTTGCTAAATAGATTAAAAAACAGAGAGGATGTGTGGGTGTGGAATGAGGGGGAGTAGAGAAAGAGGGAATTTGCTACATAGATTAAAAAAGAGAGAGGGTGTGTAGGTGTGGGATAAAGGGGAGTAGAGATAGAGGGAGGTAAAAAATGCAGATAAATAAATAAAATGGTGTGAGACAAATTGCTTCTTGAAAAGTTATCTACCTAAGTGCTGAATTCCATGTCTCTAAAAGACTGACATGCTCAATGTTAGAAATTAAATATACTTGTTGAAATATTAGTGCTTGATGATGGAGGGAGGCATTTACAAACATTAGTACTTGATGATGTGTTTAAGGGATAAAATCTAATAATGTGTTTAGAACTTTCAATTGGTGCTTGATGATTTTTGCTTTTGAAATTATTATAAATAGTGCTTGATGTTTTGAGGTCATTGTAATCCATAGACATATATGCTAGATTGGAAGGTTAGTTGATTGCCCAAAGAGAGCTGGTTTTGTTGATTAAGGTTTAGTTTAGTTTAGTTTTTTTTTTTCTCTTTCTTGTAATTGGTTTATTAAGTAAGCTTTGGCAAGAGAGGAGTGTAATATGAAGAGTTTGAAACTTAAGTTTAGGAAAGTGAAATGAGTGTTGTAACTAACTGATATTGTAATCGCCGAGACTTAAGTGTAATATGTTCATGAGTTTTCTAATCATACATTTTATTTAACTAATTGATACATTTTTCTTGCTAGACTTTGGGCTTTGATACACTTTTTAATTTTGCACAATGGGGCTGAGTGGCAGTGCACAATTTTTCTTTATGTGCCTCTCTTTTTAAACATTACCTATCAATAGTTAACATGGGAGATGATTTGTTAATATTGCAGCAATCACTGAGATTATATTCTTTTTGAATTTCAGCCGAAATTCAAATGAGACCAACCTCCTCAATTAGAACAAGAAAGATTGATAGCTTGTATAACGATCTCGGTTTCGATCCTTCTTTCACGTTTTGCCACTTCGACTGGGCTGGTCAGGGGTTGAGCTACCCGATCAGCTTGCAGGGGTCGAGGGGGCAGCGCCCCTTGGCAGGTTCGGGGCAGTGCCTTGGCGGGGTCGAGGGGCAACGCCCCTCAAAGCAAAAAGAAAAAATGCATTCGAAGTTGCTTGTCCGCTCGAGCGTCCATTTCCCCGCTCGAGCGAAGAATGTTTGGTTCCTGCACTTTGACCTGTTTGGAAAAGTACTGGAAAGGTGTATTCAACGCTCGAGCGGATCTTTCCACGCACGAGCGAGAGTATGTGTCTTACGCTCGAGCGGGGCTTTCCACGCTAGAGCGGACCGCGCTTTATCAGATCGTGAAAGTGACATTTCAAATCATTTTGAAACATGAACTAATGTATAAGTTTTGAATGTGTGTAGGACTCACTCCGAGAGGAAGTAACACGTCATCTCAACACTGTGAGTAGTAGTATCACTATCCGCTTTACATATGGCTAATGATTCTTATTAGCATTTTGTTTATGCACGATATGCAACTATGTTAATGTTTCAAGTGTGTATGTATGAAAAAGAAAAAAAAAAAAAAGAGAAATGGGAAAGATGAAATACCTTCCTTCTATAGGATTCTGGGCCTACGGCCATTCAATATGAGTTGTTATGATATTAAACAAAGTGCTACACGAAACTAAGTGCTACGACGTGAGCCACCTCTAGAATCCGTGTGAGACACCTCTTGAGTTCGTATAAGTATGTTTAAGGGCTTTATGCCGCCATGTTCAAGGGCATTATGCCACCATGTTCACGGGCTTTAAGCCATTATGATTTAAGATGTGATGTTTCAAGCTTTTATGTTCAAGTCTGGGCCTAAGGCCGTTATGAAATGAACACAGAATCAGGCTAACCATGTGATCTCTGCACTTTCATATGTATTGATATATGTCATGTTTCAAGTTAAGCATTGTTTCATTTAAATATTACTATTCACTGAGCCTGGCCCACTCTCTGTATGTCCGTTTCTGTTGGTAACCAACCAGGTGGTCAGTTCTAAACCATGACGCCCGGTTTCTTTTGTCAACCTTCGTCTATCCAGGCACTATCCAAGGCCACTTATTTTGTGAAGTTTGTTGAATGTTGGCTTACTTTTGATTGGCCACCTAAGGTTGAATGTATATAACTTCAATAGTTTTGTACATGCCCGATTATAGGGCTGGGTATGTATATGTGTTTGTGTTTAGGTACTGCTAAAGTATGTTTTTAAACTTTATCTGCCTATTATGGTGCATGTGATGTATGAGATCCTGGCATATTAGAAGTAGCTCAATGGAGTTTGCTTGGTTCAGTATTCTTTTAATATTTTGTGCTTCCGACAAGGCCCCATATATTATGTATAACAGGTTTAAAATCCATTTCTGATTAGGTCATGCCCAAACTTTTAGGGGCAAGTTTGGGGCGTGACAAGTGGTATCAGAGCACGAGTTGCTATCTCACACACAGATCCATTGAGCTTTAGGGTGTCTAGAAAAGCTTTAGTCATCTTGCATGACATCCTGAAAGTATATGAAAGATCGATGGCAACGTTAAGTATACTCTGATAAGGCTAACAATTTTGAATATATCTATTGTATATAAATGATTGTTGTGCAGGCTATGGTGAGGACAAGGACAGAGGATGCAGAAGATGCTATTTCTGCACGGTTGGATAGAATGGAGAGAATGATCATGGAAATGGCGGAGACCCTACGGCAACAACAGCAACAGCCACAACAACAACCACCACCACCAGTACCTCCACCTGTAATGCAAGATTTTCATACTGAAGATCGAACCATTGCTCTGACCAAGGAGTTTAAAAAGATGTAACCCCCATCATTCAAAGGAGGGATAGAACCAATGAAAGCTGAGGCATGGGTGTTGGGAATAGAAAAACTATTTGAAGTCTTTCCTTGCACCGAAGCTCAAAAAGTGCAACTGGCTGCCTTCACACTTAAGGATGAGGCGCGGAGATGGTGGATGCTTACAAGGATTACACACCCAGGATTAACATGGGAAAGATTCCTAGAACTGTTTTATGACAAGTATTTCCCTCAAAGCATGCAAGATAAGAAGGTAACAGAATTCGAAACTCTCAGACAAGGGAACAAAACCGTCACCGAATACGAAGCCCAATTTGCAGAATTAGCTCGGTTTGCACCTCATATGATGGACACGGATTATAAGAAGGAGCGTAAATTTGAAGGGGGATTACGGAGCGCTATCCTGGATAAGGTCAACATGTTAAAGTTACCTACTTACGTTGATGTGTTGGAGAGGGCTGTTATAGCGGAAGGAAACCTCGCTACTCAGAGTCGAATTTCGGAATGGAAAGGGAAGAGGCAAAATACTCAATGGTTGGAGGGGTCACTTACTCCACCAAACAAGAAGCAGACTTGAGGGAGTTCAAATACTTCTACCCCTAGTCAGGATTCAATGCCGACTTGTCCAGAATGTGGGAAGAAGCATCGTGGAATGTGCTACCAGAAGTCTGGAGCCTGTTTTCAGTGTGGTAAGATGGGTCATTTGATCAAGGATTGCCCTCAAAGAAATCAACAGAGTAATAATAGGACCGCTACAAGTTCAGCGGGGTCTGCACCAACTTCCAACACCAAGACAACTGTTAAACCTACTAATAATAAAGACACTGCGAGACAAGGCAGGGTGTTCGCATTGGTCCCGGGAGATGTGCAAAATACGGCAACAGTGGAGTCAGGTACATTTATCGTTCACGGTCATTTCGCTCATGTATTATTTGATTCTGGCTCCACCCACTCTTTTGTGTCAAAACTATTTGCTCCTAATTTAGATAAAATTGAAGAAAAACTGTCTTATATGTTATGTGTGTCTTCACCTTTGGAAGACTCTATGCTCTGTACTTCTGTCTATTTTGGTTGTGAACTCGAGCTTGGGGATATCCGGGTATATGCCAATCTGTTACCTCTTGATATGGCCTATTTTGATATTATTTTGGGAATGGACTGGTTGGGTGAATATGGCGCAACTATAGATTGTTTGACTAAATAAATCAGTTTCCACCCTCCGGGACAATCAGAGTCTACTTTTCAGGGACATGGAGTGACTTCTCCACCTTACTTGATCTCCGCAGCAAAGGCTTGTAAATTAATTCAGAAAGGGTGTCAGGGGTATTTATGTAGTGTGCTAGAGGGGCAAGTGGTGAATGGAAATATCGATATGATCCCAGTTGTTCGTGAATTTCCGAACGTCTTTCCAGAAGAATTACCAGGGCAGTTGAGATAAAAGAATTGAAAATGCAGTTGCAAGATTTACTGGACAAAGGATTCATCCGTCCGAGTGTATCTCCGTGGGGTGCACCAGTGTAGACGCGCCCGCGAGGGGACCCCGCTACTACAGTTCGGACTCAATTTGTGTTACAGTTCTTAATCTGAACCAAAAAGTCCAAATCCGGTAAATCGTTTTGAGAAACAGATTTTTGAAAAGAAGTGCCAAACATGGACTGCTTTGCCAGATACAGTGTCACCACCTAAATATTTTTTTAATGGGGAAATTTAGGAAACCCTGACTCGGTGCCGAAGGCCACATGTCCGTCATCACCGAAGTTGTCTCGGCTCGGCTCGGGAGCTTGGGTACAATCGGGGAAGGTCAGCTATGAGCACCCCCTTTCGCCCGATCCGAAGACCGGCCTCTACTAACCGTGATGTCTAGTTTTGAAAACGTTATGTGTTCTTACCCCAATTGTTAGCCTAGAATTACTATGTTATGCGCGCAGCAAACAAGTATAGACTAGATTGCTTAATTTGGAAATAGGCATTGCATATCCGTTTGTTTTGGAAAATGTTTTGGATTTTGCTACTCGCAAGTAGGCTAAAACACGGATTTCAACGAGTTTTCCAACTCAAACAATCCAACCTTCACTCACAGGCATTCAAGCAATTTATCACATAAGCATCTAGCCACATGGTAAACATGCTGTCATGATAGCATTCACACTCATGCGAGATGCTAAAGCGAAAATACTTACATCGTACTCTGTGCCAAAACAATAAACTAGTTAGCAAACATGCATGTCCTAGTTCATGTCAAATTGACTAATGCAACACATACAGGATGCAATTAGATAGGCTCGGCTAACCTAAGCATGGCATGTGAAATGCAGTCAATTGATGCACGTATTCAATTTGGAATTGAAATACAAATGCAGTTAGCGTGATGTACCGAGCCTGATGCATGCAATACCAATGTATGAATGCACGCATGCATAGCATAAGGTATGCTAATTTAAACGTGCTCTAATACTAACCATCAAAGCAGGTAAATAAAAGGGAAGAAAGAAGTGGGGATTGGAAGACATACACACCACTCACGCACACTTATTACAGATTTGCCCTCGCTCGGAGGGACCAAATGAATAATACAAATTAACTAACTACGCAAGCTAATTAAATATTACAAATTGCCTAATCAGCTAAGCAAATTAACTTAAGCTAGGAAGACAATAAACCGCCTCAGGAGGAGAGCCAGATGCAATGCGCGCTCGGTCCTGCTCGAAAATGCACCGCCATGCATAGGCTGCCTCTATTTTCCTTCCTTTGCTCCTCTGGAGGCTGCCAAAACCTCATGACTGCATCATTGGACATTGAGGGACACCACCGGCTAGATGGGATTACCACCGGCAGTGTTATGTGGCCACCGGCCATTGATGAAGCTATCGGCATAGAAAGGATTGCCGGTCGGCACTTGGCACTGCCGGTCGGCAAAGTGTTCCTGCAAAATCTGCAATTGACAGCAACAGAGGGCAAGGCAAAGCATGGCAGTACAATTCAAGGCATATATGCACCAATCATGTCCCTTATCATGTTTGTGACTCAAAAGGGCATGTGCCTCGATTCTCGGACCACCAATCACGCATTTCCATGCATGATGGCCCAAAGAATCAAATATGCAACTTTCATGTCAAATGAAATGTAAACCATACAAATAAACCAAGGCCCAATTCCTATCACCAAGTCAAGGAACAAGGCATGCATGCAAGATGTAATGCAACCTAGGCATGCAAGCTAAGGATGCAACATAGCATGGCAACAAACTTATGCAAGCATAGAAGCAAACATGAGGCAATGCCAACTAATGGCAAGATGGACTTAGACATGATTTAGGCAGCTCTAATAAGGCCCAAAACAGTGGCTAAAGTGACCAAAGCAAGGGACCAAAATACACATACACGCATGCACATGTTAAGGCCCAAATGCTTAAGCATCAAAGGGCTATTTCCAAGCACATTTGAATGAGGCAATCATGGACAAGTAGCATGCAAGGTAAGCATTGAAAATCATGTTAGGATGGTGTCAAACCAAGCAACAAGATAGGCTAAACATTAACATGCAAAATGGTCCAAGTACTTGAAGCAAGTCAAAGGGACTTGAACCATGGCTAAGCCAACCAAGCCTCATAAGGCTAAGAGGGCTTAAAATAGGTTCAAGACAGACCTAGACCATGCAAAGGGGACTCCCTAGATGGCATCTAAGTGGCTCAATTTCAAAGCATGCACTATGGCCAAAACATGGAACATGCTACACATGCTTTCAAAGCATTAAGGAAACATCCAAAGCAAAAATATGGGTATGCCAAAGCAACTGAAATAACATGTAGGGTGGCTCCAAACCACCGAAATGATGCAAGCAACACATACTACACATTCACATACTCGAAGCATACAAGCTCGAATACAAAGGGGCTATACTAAGCATGCCAAATCTGACCCAAACAACTATGGACAGACCAAAAACATGGCAAAATATGCACAAAAGCTTCACAAGACTAAGCCCAAAACATGCTTGAACAAGGGCTAACAACCTAAGGCATATTAAGGCATAAACATGGCATTACAAGGTAGGTATGCTAAGCATGCATGGTGTACCAAAACCAACAATAAACAGAAGTATATTATGACATACTAAGCATGGAAAACAGCCAAGACATGATCAACACACACTCTAACATGGTGCTCCCTCAAGGGGCCAAAAATGGTCCATTTCAAGGACAACAAGGGGAGGGGATGGCCCTCCCCTTTTGGAGACTTCAAGGCACCATCTTCACCACTGAAATCCCTCAAGATTTCAGTGGTGAAGAGGCCCAAACACCAAAGTCTCGAAACTTGCACAAAATAGGGCCTTTCAAGGCCTAAGAGGGATCAAACACCTCCAAACCACAAAACACTCTTAATAAACAACCAAGAGGGCTAAAAAAAAAACTTTTTTGTATTATACACCAAGCTCAAAAATGATTTTATGATGGGTAAAAACAAGATGCAAAAAAGGGGTAAAAAGGGGTAAGGTTCTTACCCTTGAAGACCTCTTCAACAATGATGCTCCAATTGCCCTCCTTGGCTTGAGTCCAGCTCCAAAACACCAAAACCAAGCTCTTAGAACCTCAGTAGCTAAGTGAAGGTGAAACACTATGTGTTTGTGTGCAATAGTATGGACTAAAACACCTAGATTACAAAGAGAGAAAAAGAGAGATAGGATATGTATGGATCCTAACCGTAAAAACCAAAGCTTCTCTCTGTGTTTTTTTGTCTCTAAAATGTCTAAAGTCTCTAACCCTTGCAACAAGAGAGAGCCCCTCTCTTTATAGAGCTTATTGTCTTGTAAAGCTTACAAGACAAGCTTCCAAAGAGGGAGATCCCTCCATACACGTGTATGGAGGGGAGCAAAAAGCAAGACAGTTGTCTTAAAATATCTGCAAAAGCAAATGCACAGTAGTCGGCCGGCCAAAAATGCCATTTTGGCAAAATTGAGTGCCGACCGGCACTAAATAGTGCCGACCGGCAATATACATTGCCGGTGGCAGCAAAAACCAGCCGATGGCCTCTGGCCATGGCCGATGGTGTGTAGGGATGCCTCACAAGGCATTCCCTGCCCCTCCAATGCAAAACACAAGTGTTTGGTGCTAAACCAGACACTAAACGGTCGAGTTCGGAGATCCTGAGGCAAGGCGCGTAGCCGAGACCTCCAGGAACTCCAAACGAACACAAACATGGATGATCACCGAGTGTTCAAACGGTGACGTCCAAGTCTTGAGGATGGTCAAAAATGGGATGTCTACAACCAGTTCTGTTTGTAAAGAAGAAGGATGGAACACTCTGACTTTGTATCGACTACAGGGAACTTAATAAGATAACAATCAAGAATAAGTACCCATTGCCAAGAATTGATGATTTATTTGATTAGCTTCAAGGGGCGCAAGTCTTTTCTAAAATCGATTTACGGTCTGGATATCATCAATTAAAGGTCAAGGCTGATGACGTTGAGAAGACAGCTTTTCGAACACGATATGGTCATTATGAATTCTTGGTTATGCCCTTTGGAGTTACTAACGCCCCAGCAGCCTTTATAGATTTGATGAACCGTGTCTTTAAGTCCTATTTGGATGAATTTGTGGTGGTCTTTATCGACGATATTCTCATTTATTCGAAGAATGCAAAAGCTCATGAGAATCATCTTCGTTTGGTCCTTCAAACCCTCCGAGAAAAGAAACTATATGCAAAGCTAAAGAAATGTGAATTTTGGCTACTAGAGGTGGCATTTCTGAGGCATATTATTACAAAGGAAGGAGTTTCTGTTGATCCACACAAAATTGAGGCAATTGTGACTTGGCCGACTCCTACCAATGTGACTGAAGTGCATAGTTTTATGGGGTTAGTTGGCTATTACAGGAGATTTGTTCAAGATTTTTCCAAAATTGCTGAGCCACTTACACAACTGACTCGGAAGGGAGTTGCATTTGAATGGTCAGAAGAGTGGGAATCTGTTTTCTAGAAATTGAAGACGAAGTTAACCACAGCTCCAGTTCTGGCTTTACCGTCTGGCACCGATGGGTTTGTAATTTACAGTGATGCGTCCCATAAAGGATTAGGGTGTGTGCTTATGCAAGGTGGAAGGGTTATCGCCTATGCTTCACGACAGCTTAAACCCCATGAAAAGAATTACCCCACGCATGATCTTGAGCTCGCGGCGGTAGTTTTTGCTTTAAAGATATGGCAGCACTATTTGTATGGTACTACCTGTGAAGTTTACACCGACCATAAAAGTCTCAAGTACCTTTTTACCCAGAAGGAATTGAATATGCAGCAGTGTCGGTGGTTAGAGTTAATTAAAGACTACGATTTACAGATTCATTACCATCCTAGTAAAGCCAACACGGTTGCAGATGCTCTTAGTCGGAAGAATATGGGAGATTTGGCCAACCTGTTTACGGAGCAAAAGAAATTGGTAAGTGAATTGGATAAAATGAATGTGGAGCTTGTGATACATGGACAGGAGGCAGTACTAGCAGCAGTAATGGCTCAACCAACTTTACTTGAAGAGATCAAGGCACATCAAATGGAGGATGACATTCCAAAGAAGATATGTGATGAGTTAGAGACAAAACCAAAATCGGGGTTCAGTTTAGTGGATTCGGTACTCAAATTTCAAAATCGAGTATGTGTTCCCAATGTGTTGGAGCTTAAACGGAAATTGATGGAAGAAGCACATGCCACAAGATTTTCCCTGCATCCGGGAAATACTAAAATGTACCGGGATTTGAAACAAAACTTTTGGTGGCCAAGCATGAAAAAAGAGATTGTCGAATTCGTCTCTAAGTGTTTGCGATGTCAGCAAGTGAAAGCAGAGCATCAAAAACCAGCAGGATTATTACAACCCCTTCCAATCCCAGAATGGAAGTGGGAACATCTAACCATGGACTTCGTTGTGGGGTTACCACGGACACCTCGGGGTATGAATTCTATATGGGTCATTGTCGACTGATTAACTAAGTCCGCCCACTTTCTACCAGTGAAGACTCAGTACAATGCGGATAAACTGGCGGTCATTTATGTGAACGAAATTGTAAGACTACATGGTGTACCGGTCTCAATTGTATCGGATAGGGATCCGAAGTTTATTTCCAGATTCTGGCAAAGTTTACAAGAAGCCATGGGTAGAGATTTAAAATTCAGCACAGCTTTCCATCCTCAAACTGACAGTCAATCTGAGAGAACGATACAAACTCTGGAAGATATGCTCCGGATGTATGTTCTAGATTTTCAAGAAAGGTGGGAAACCCATTTACCGCTGGTAGAGTTCGCATACAACAATAGTTACCACTCAAGTATTGAAATGGCACCCTATGAGGCTTTTAATGGAAGACCATGTCGTTCTCCCGTGTGTTGGGCTGAAGTTGGAGACAGAACCTTGCTAGGGCCTGAAATTGTTCAGTTGACAACTGAAAAAGTTAAAGTTATTCGGGAACGATTGAAAATGGCTCAAAGTAGACAGAAAAGTTATGCGGATAACCGACGGAGAGATTTGGAATTTGAAGTGAACAGTCATGTCTTTGTAAAAGTTACTCTGATGAAAGGACATCCAAGATTCGGGAAAAGGGGTAAGTTAACACCCCGCTATGTTGGTCCCTTTCAAATTTTGGAAAGGGTGGGTCCGGTAGCTTACCAGGTTGCCCTTCCGCCACATATGAGTCAAGTACATAATGTGTTTCATGTCTCTATGCTTCGAGGGTATCTTGCGGATCCGTCTCATGTTATTGATTATCACCAAATTGAGCTAGATGATAAGTTAACTTATGACGAAAAACCAATCCGCATTTTGGACCGACAAGTGAAACAATTACGAAATCGAGAAATTCCAATGGTAAAAGTGGAATGGCAGGAACATTACGGAACGGACGCAACTTGGGAAAGAGAGGAGGAAATGCAACATCAGTATCCGCATTTGTTTCTACCCTAAGGTAAAACAAGTTTGAGGAACCAAACTTATTTAAGGGGGGGGAGAGTGTAATAACCCGACCCTCGTACATATTCTCTGTTATGTTTTCGGATCCTCTTTTATGATTTCGAATGCTTACTGTGAAATCCTATGAGGAATTAAAGTTAAGTAAGTGAACCATATGTTTAAGGATGTCTATCTGTTCAACAAGAAAAGTATTTGTTACATTAGAAGGTTTGAATCAGAAATTGGAGGCCTTAAGGGCTAAATTATCTGAAAATGATTTCATATATGTGATCAGCATAATTTTTATGTAATATTAGGCATTTTTGTGAAATTTCAATTTGGAATGCTTAAACGATTGAATTTCGTCCTTATTCACCTATATTTATATATGTATGCTTCCTCCTTAGACAATTGTTTTAGCCCTAGTGATTATCTCATATATTGTTGGAAAGAAGAAACTAGAGAGGAAGGGGAAATCCTCAAGAAGAGAAGATTAGAATCTTGTGAGGGATTGTAAAATTCAAGATTCAAGGTATGTATGTTGCTGGAATCCCTCTCTTGTTGAGTTCTCTCTCAAATTATCTCTTTTTGAATGATTGGGTAAATTAGAGTGTGTAGAGATGAAAGTAAATTCCTCAATTGATTGATGTTTAATTGAGTTGCTTATGCATGTTTGTGGAGAAACTAGTTTTATGTCTTATTTACTCATGAAAGTCATGAAGGGTATAGATATATATATATATAGTTATGATGTTGTATGATTTTGGATGCAAAAACGAAATTAGATTGTGGGTGAGAATTTAAGAACTGGTTCTAACAAGATTAATGTATGTATTTGAGGGTTCTATTAACATGGATTTTATGTTATTGACTATCAATTGAACATGCTAAAGTGAGCCTTGAGAAGATGTACCAAAAGTTGTGTTTTTGTTGCAAATTTCGGAGCAAAACAGGAGAATCGCCGCACGTGCGGAAGTCACTGCCGCACGTGCGGCAAATGTTGAATTTTGAAGGTTTGGTTCTGCTTAAAAAGCACGTGCGGGAGAATTTTTCCGTACGTGCGGGGGAGTTTGCCGCACGTGCGGGGCTCACAGCCGCACGTGCGGCTCATGCTGAAAAACACTGTTTGCTCCGTTTTACATGTAGAATCCTCTAATATTGTCGAAATATATATTTGAGGCCTTTTTGATATTGATACGCTCCTTCGAAGTGAAGTGAAACAGAAGGTAAATTGAGAAGGAAACATGAACTAATGTATAAGTTTTGAATTTGTGCAGGACTCACTCCACGTCATCTGAACACTGTGAGTAGTAGTATCGCTATCCGCTTTACATATGGCTAATGATTCTTATTAGCATTTTGTTTATGCACGATATGCAACTATGTTAATGTTTCAAGTGTGTATGTATGAAAAAGAAAAAAAAAGAGAAATGGGAAAGATGAAATACCTTCCTTCTATAGGATTCTGGGCCTACGGCCATTCAATATGAGTTGTTATGATATGAAACAAAGTGCTACACGGAACTAAGTGCTACGACGTGAGCCACCTCTAGAATCCGTGTGAGACACCTCTTGAGTTCGTATAAGTATGTTTAAGGGCTTTATGCCGCCATGTTTAAGGGCTTTATGCCATCATGTTCAAGGGCATTATGCCACCATGTTGTAGACACCCCATTTTTGACCGACCTTAAGACTCAGGCGTCACCGGTTGAGCGCTTGGTGATGTTGCATAATGTGCTCGTTCAGAAGTTTAAGAGTCACGGCCGCGAGCCCTGCCTCTGGACTTCCGAACCCTTTTCTGTGCCTTGTCTCGGTTTGCGAACCAGACTCGGTTTTCTCTGTTTCTTTTCCTGAGGGAAGGGAGAGGTCCCGTAGACCATCTCTCAGTGGCCGTGGGCTACATTTTGTGGCCGTAGGCTATTTTGCCCATTTCGGAGCCCGGTTCCCGGTTTTTCGGAACCGTTGGCCGTACGCCTCGGTTCGGGACCGCCTAACCATCTCCGTTTGCCCTGATTTTTGGCATACTTCCTATTTTCTCCCTTTTGAGGGACACTGGGGTTTGAGAAACCCACTTCGTGGCCGAATGCCACTTTCGGTGCCTAACAGCCCATTTTCGGGACCCCGAACTACGTGTTTTGGTCCCCGAACATTCGTTTTGCATCGGTTTTTGTTCATTTTTGGCAGGTACCTCTGTTTCATCACCAGGAAGGTCACTGGAGGGTGGGAGGCTAGCAATTATCTTAGCAACCAGTTATATTCCATTTTCGCCCTCCGACGCCCGTTTTTCTCACTTCCGAGCCAATGTTGAACACCTTGGGGCCACTTTCTTCAACCCCAAACCACATATTTGTGATGTACAAACATGGGAGGATCCTAAAAGTTGGTGGTCGGCCACTAATGTTGCTTGACCCTTTTGACTCCCCCCCCCTAAAAATGGCTTGTTGTCCCTCTTGTTTTACAGTTGCCAAATTTAAACCACAGGGTTGTGTTGAGGACACATGGGAGGACCCTAAAAGTTGGTGGCCGGCCAGAAAATCAACTTGACCCTTTTGAGCCCTAGCCGGCCGGCCATGGGAGGTAGCCGGCCGGCCACCTGCAGCTCCAAAACCTGGCCGGCCATGTTTCTTGCAATACACACTTTACAGCTGTATAGCTGTATCCCCCAGAAAATATCTCAATCCGGGGGATATTTTTTGGGGGAAAACTTGCCTCCTTTTCCCCCACCTTTTCCCCACCTTTTCTCCCTCTCTTTGGTCCATATAACCAGCAGGCAGCATTGGTCTTAGGGGTTAGAAAAAATTACCTTCAAGCTTGCATACAAAAATCTCCCTCCATCTATCTCTTTCAAGCAAAAAACTTCCTAAGTTCTACCACCATTTCTTCTACACCACCAACCCCCACCCTTCCATCCTCCATTCCAGAAGTTTGAAGGTGTTCTCCAAGGCCTAAGGGTGCTACAAACTCAAGCCAAGAGTTGCTAAAGGCTTGTCTTCAAGGGTAAGTTTCATTTCCCTTTTTTTTGGTCCGTTTCTTGTTTCATTTATAGGCCATACATGCTTGTCGTTTTCAGCTCCGGCCATAACTGAAAGTAGTGTTATTTTGAGCTCTATTTCATGTCTCATTAAGGGACTTTTGTCATTTGAGGTCCATATATTGCACTTGCTTCAATATCCTTCTTGAATGTCATTTTCTTGCATGATATTTTTGGCTTGTGTATGATCTGTTTTGGAGCATGGTGTAAACTGTAAGTAGGCTTATTTTGAGCCCCTCTTCAACATTGAAGAAGGGCTCATCACTTTTTGGGACCTCCATGTGCCACTTGTCATTATATCTATCTTTTGGTCCCCATTTTTGCATGACTTGGCAGCCTATTATGCTTCCATTTTCGGACCATTTTTGGATCTATAAAAGGTCTTATTTTGGCCATCTCTTCATGTTTCGTTAAGGGCCTTTCATGGTAAGCCCTATATATATATATATATATATGGTACCTCTTTTACATTTGACTTTTGATGCTTGTATACATGTGTATATGTATTCGTGCATGGTATGGGTTTCTTCAATTGCTCAGACCAAACACTAAATGGTGTGGCCCTTTATGCTATGCTCTGTTTTAGATCATGTATTATTACAATTTGCTGCATATTTTCGGATTGATACTCTGATTGAAATTGGTATTCTTTGAATTTTGTATTTGAGTTATGATTCTTCCATCCTTCCGAGCTATGGAGATGGAGGTATAGGTGAGGAAAGCGATGGTACATTGGTGATGAAGGTGAAGGTGATGACGCAAAGAGCGGAGACGGTGGGTGCACTAGTGATGGAACGAATAGAGAGAGAAAGGGGAAGAAGGGGAAGATGGAGACAAATAAAGGGTATATGCACATATGATTAAATTGAAAAAATTAAAATTTCAGGGTTTGATTTGTTAGTAGGGTCAAACTTTTTTTTTTTTTTTTTTGTAATTTACCCTAAATTTTTTATGTTTTGGGCTTAAAGCTTATTCTTTATGTTTTTGTAGTACATGCCAACCGTTTAAAAGGAGCAATTCTAATGTAAAATTGTAGTTAAAGTAGTCATCTATTTGTATAATGGTGAAAGATGTGGTTGCTAGCTTGTAGGAAAAAAGGTGTGTCACAAAGCAACTCTAACCCTTTTTGTTTCCTATGCAGATTCTTACCTGTAAATACAACATATAGTAGTGTCTCTTTCCTGTAACTGATTATCAACCTTGGTTTTAAATAATGGTATTCGATCAGTTCATATCAAATAGTATTGGTCAAAATATTGATATTGCAATTTCAAAATCCTGATTTATTTAGAACCCTACTACTAACCCATTCCTGGAAAAGAAAAGGGCATTGGAATTTGGAACCATAACCCATTTCTCTCTACCCCAAAATGTTCACTATAACATCACCATGGATGTTCTTAATGTTCTTTCTTGTCAAATCATTCCCAACTAACTCATTTGCCTCCACATTCACTGTCATTAACAATTGCCCACAAACAATCTTTTTTTTTTTTTTTTTTTTTTTTGTAATTTACCCTAAATTTTTTATTAAGCATGGCATGTGATGCAATTAGCTATATGGAGTCATGTGATGGCTGATGCTTAAGTTGTGATAATATTTTGATAATTTTCTACACAAGTCATACTTTTTAGAATACACCATTGCTGAATGCCACTGCAATAACCTTTGTTCTATTTCAGGCCAAAATCTTCTCATTCAAGAGTCAGTAAAAATTCCATTCCAATTGAACACTCAATTCATAAAGGCGCACTAACCATACAAGTAGAAACAAGGGGCCTCGTACCACAGAACAAAATCTCATGTATACAATAATTTCTAAATCTCCGTCGTCGTCAATGGTAGTCGGTGGTTGCGAGGGGAGAGAGAAAGGCAAGTTGCGAGAGGAGGTTGGTGGCTGGATGTAATTGCCGGTAGTTGTCATCGCGAGAGATGAGAGAGAGAAGAGAGGAAGTCAAATCTCGTCGGAGACCAAGGAAAGAGAGCACGGTTGGGAAGAGAGAAGATAGAGAGAGAGAAAGAGAGAGAAGAGTTTGATTTGGATAGAAAGGAAAGAGAGAGATGAGGGTTTTGAGAGAGAGAGAGAGAGGAGCGTGGGCGCCTTAACGTGGATCTCGGCCACATCATTGGCGATGGAAATAGAGAGACGAATCATTTTTCAATGTCACAATCCGCACTTCATGATATATATTCTAGTAAAGAAAAAAATTTCAATGTGCAGTTCACACCATGTGTAACCTTACACAAAATTAAAACTTACAATAGTAATTTCATAAAAATGTATAAATTGAATACAAATTCAGGTAATTATGAAAATTTACGTAATTTTGTACATAATTATATACAATGTGCATTGCATACCAAAACATTTCCCTACTGAATAGGAATTTTTGTATGTAAGACTAGGGGGTCATGGCCCATAAAGCCTGTCCATGCCCAACATGATTTATAAGTCTTGGTGTCATAATATAGCCTGTTGGGCCAAGCTTCATAAATTTCAGGTCCAATTATAAAGGTGGATGGGGCTTGGTATATTGAAATGTTACCAAGTTCAAACTAGATAGGGATGAGTGCTTAAAAATTAAGGGTCATCCGATCCCCCTATTTAGAATTATTACTTATTAGGTCCTAACTTACATTTTTATGTATTAATAAATCCTGTTGTAAGTTTCTTTTTCTTCTCATTTTTACGCCTTTTTTTTTTTTTGGTTTCTAGCTTTCCATTTCATTTTTGAACTCCAAATTGCAAACTGCGATTTGGCCACCAACCACCACCTCCGATTGCCGGCAACTACTGCTGACCTCTAACGACCATTATCGACCTTCAACAAACTACCTCCAACCTCCAACAATATTTTTTTGGCCATTTTTCATTTTCAACACATTACTACTGCCACTACCTCCTCAGATCCATTGGCGACAAAAGAAAAAGAGAAGAAAAATGATAAAGAAAATGAATGAGAGAGATAAGGAGCCATTACAAGAGAATAATTCTTATCATTTTTCAGATTCACAATTCAAGACAAAGAATCAAAAGTCAGATTCAGTGATACATTTATTATGCAACAAATCTCAGTCGGTATTGCAATGATAAAATTATCACTGTTGAATTTGTTAAAATTTTTACAAATGACAGATTTGATTTTAGAGAGAGGGGCATCATAGCATTCTATCATAAAGCATTCATAAATTTATTCATTTTGATGTGTTGTTTCAACCCACTATTTAATAAAATACCCACACATTGAATAGAAATTCGTGCCAGCCTACGAGCTGATTGTTGCCATAGATGAGGTACAAGATCAGAACCCCAAGTATTACAACATCTGGAACTTCTTGGAGAAGGAAGCTTATCCACCAGGGGCAAATGCTAAAGATAAGAGGGTAATTCGAAGAATGGCTACTCAGTTCATCGTCTGCGGGGGTAAACTGTACAAGAGGGGTCATTTCGGGATGCATAAGCTATGCGTTGATGCTGAAGAATCCAAGCGCCCGATGGAGGCCATCCATGGAGGAGAGTGCAGAGCGCACATGAGCGGGGTGATGCTAGCCCGGAAGATCCTTAGACAGGGTTATTACTAGTCAACCATGGGGGTGGTTATATGAGGTTTTGAATTTCTATCTGTTCGCCGTAGGAAAATCTGTTTGATTTTCTGCTTTAGAATTTAAATTGAAGGCCTTATCGGCCACATAAACTGAAATTGATCCCGCCATTGTGATTAGCATAATTTTAGAGCCTACGGTGAAATTTAATTGAAAACTTATTTGGATCAAAATAATTAGATTCAGAACAATTAATTAAGCACCATTGCTTAATCCTAATCAAATATGATTAAGAAAGCTTATATAAGGGGCTCTATTACACTTAACCCCATTCTTATGAGCTTAAAATCTGAATTAGCTCTCTTGAGAGAGAGAGAACCGACTTTGAGAGAGAGAGAAGCCATCTTTGTGCATTTCGGCTCAAGAGTTGTGAATTTGGAAGCTGCACTGAAGAATTAACCATAATTTGTGAAGATTGGAGCTCCTAGGTAAATAAATTCATAAGTTTGAGTTTGTAATTTTGTGGATTCAAAGTTAGATGGCAATTGAGAATATAATTTGAGATGTAATTGATGAATATGGAGCTTGTATGTACATGCATGTGTATAATTGCCATGAATTTGTATAATTGAGCATGATACATATGATCCATGAAGAATTTGATGTCAATTTGTGCCTTTGATCATCATATACATCATTTAAGTTGGAAATAGGAGGTGTATCCCACATGCAAATACAATTAATAGAGGTAAGAGTTTTGAATACATGAATTTGTTATGTTGGAAATAAGTTTGGTGTAATTTGGGGCATGCATGTAATTAATTCATGAGATTTGAGCTTCAGAATGCGATGAATTGGTGTTTGTATCATGTTAGTAGATGTATATGAGAACTATGGGTCATAAAATGCAAAATATATTAGTTTGAATGCAAGTTTGAGCCTCAAATAGAATTCTGGAAAACCTAGAATTCGGCATGTCCGCTCGAGCGTGAAATGCTAGCTCCTAGTAGTTTTGCAGACATTGTCGTTCGCTCGAGCGAGGAGAATCACGCTCGAGCGTCCAAGGCACATGTTTGACCTTCAGCTCGAGCGCCCGAAGTTGCGCTCGAGCGTGAATGTAAGGCAACCAGTACTTTTGCAGGCCATGGGGGTCCGCTCGAGCGGGGAACCCTGTTTCAGAAACTTTGTAAAGATGTTTTGTGTTTCATTTTCCGTCCTCTTTCATTTCTAAGTACTCTTAGGCATATATTAAGCAAGGTAAATGAGTTAAAAGAATAAGAAAGAAGCCTAAGAGGGATGTATGAATTAAGAGCGGATTGAATCATTTGTGACAAATGAATATTCTATATTCTTCATGGAATTGTTGCTTTGAATTACGAATGAATATTCTATATTCCTAATTTTTGTATAAGACTCTATGATGAACACGATTTGGGCCCAAGGCCGTTTGATATGTGATAAGAGTATGAATTGGGCCTGAGGTCGTTTGATATATTTGATGTGTCTAAATTGGGTCTAGGGCCGTTTGCTGTTTGATAAATGGGCCAAAGGCCGTTTGAATATAATGATTGGGCCAAAGACTGTTTGACATGAATGACTGGGCCAAAGACCGTCGGATATGAATGATTGGGCCAAAGGCCATTGGATATGAATGGATGGGCCAAAGGTCGTCAGGTATGAATGAATTAGGCCCGAGCCCGTTTGATACGTCTAGGACTTTAGTCGTTTGATACATTAGATGGAAACATGAATTGGGCCCAAGGCCGTCTGATGTAACTGTTTCAAAGTTGTTCATGTATCTTCTTTACTCGATATTATTCACTGGGCTTTCGCTCACTCTCATTCATGTGTCTGTAGATGAGCCAAGGAACGTCCAAACCCAGCCTCAGTGAAGTATGTGAGAGACAGTCAGAGTTTTGAGGAGTCAGCCCTTAGGTCTCACGCACGAGACTTGTTTTCGCCCTTTTGTCCTTTTGTATATAAGTTTTGCCTAGTTGACTGTATAACTGAAAGTTGTTGGATGAAGATTGACTTTGAGAATATGTGTGAATTATTACAAAATGTTGTGGAATGATTTTACTATACCATGTAAGCACAGCTCGATGGATAAAGTCTTAAGCTGCTTCTATTTTGGCCCCTTAACTCTGTTGGTAAAATGTTTTATTTGGTTTGAGGCCGTAGGTAATCTCATGATTACTGGCCGGTTATGTCCTTAACCCATAGGGGCCGGTTCAGGTCATGACATATTCTCTGGAGCATGAGCCTAAGCTGCCACCATTGAGGGTGAGGCCCTTCGATCCTGCCACCTCTCACCCATGTATGCATGCGATGGCACCCGGAGGCATGCTGCGTTTTGAGAATTTCGCCGAGGGGTTGCCTGAGGACTTTCTCTTCTCTCCCATGACACCGTTGAGGTAAGAAACTTTGCTTTTATGTAGTTTAATTTCTTTGCCATTTCATTATAGTCTTTCATTTTGTTATGCATTTGACATATTCTTCTTTTTCAACACAACGTGATGCTCTATCCTAGAGACTATGGGGCCATGACAATGAGGGACTAGTACCAGGAGCTCCCCGCCCGAGTCAGAGAGCTGGTCGATGAGGCAGGCTTTGGCCTATTCTGCTTAAGGCTCGCACGCTTGCAGGCTACCTGGGCCTTACTTGGGGCTTTGGTAGAGAGGTGGTGGGACACAACCAACTCCTTCCACTTCTCCTCCACCAAGATGATCACGGGGCTATGGGTAGGGGGTGATCCGATCCCTTTTGACATTTATATGGTCAGTAGGAGCCGGCTTGGATTCATCTGCTTGAAGTGCGCCCTCTCTTGGACAGACCGGCCATGGTGAGATACAGCTGGTTCTATGACCATTTCCATGGGAGCATCCAGAGGCTCAGGAGGAGATTGAGCAGTACACCAGGGGCTTCCTGATTTATCTCCTATGTGCCACCTTGTTCGCGAACAGGTGGAATATCGTAAGTCTGTACCTACTGAGCGCTTTGGTGATCCTGCCCCCGATGCGGTTCTATGATTGGGGTGGCATGGGCCTCGCTACTCTATACGAGTACATGAGCTTCGGTTCTTGCAAAAAAGGGAACAAGGTCGGGGGCTACTGGAAGGCCTGAGAGGTACAAACTGCACTTTCACTTTGAAATTTTGTTTATACATTATACTTTTTGCTTTGCTCTCTCTATCTTTATCTCTATTTGCACATTATGCTTTGTGCTTTGTACTTTCTGTCCTTATCTTTGCTTCTGCCTGTTGACTCACAAACTGATATTTTCTTGCAGCTCTGGGTCTATGCGTACTTCCTTGCCCTTGCCCCTGTGCCGAGGAACAAGGTGGAGGCTACTGTGCCCTATTCCCAACGATACGACAGTAGGTGCCATCCCCGGTGCCACTGTTTTTACTTACTACCACCAATTCTTTGATACAGTGGCAGCACGTAAGGTAATCTGAAACCCATACTCACTTCTGTTTTATTTCCATTGCTACTACCTTGATCCATACTCTAACAACTAACACAATTGGCAATTGTGAATTTTTTGTTTACAGATTACGTGGCAGCCGTGCGCGGCGATGCCAGTCAGGATGCAGGACGAGTACGCCGAATCTTGGGATACCTCCCGGTTGCGGATCCTGTTGGAGGGTCCCTTCTACCGAACCTGGTACCTGGGAGAGAGATTTGTGCACCAGACTTTGGGTTCACCTATTCCTGTTGTTCTTGCTCTGCTTTCACCATCTATGAGGACAGCCGATGGTCTACTTGTCGAGGCCATCGTACAGTTTATGGCGAGGTAGGACGCTGACCTATTTTGCGGGATTAGGGACTATGCTGCATTCATCCGTACTCATCTGATGCCACCCTTGACCGGAGCTCGCGCAGGAGATGCTACCGATGCATCCTCTGCTGGAGTTGTTGTTCTTGCGACTGAGGCTCATGTTGAAGGGGGCTATCCCTGTTGTTCATGTAGTCGGTCTGCCCGTGATTTCGACTGCGATCCCATGTTGGCAGCCGAGTGGGATGGCTTACCAAATTTTGATTGAGCAGCCTGAGGAGGAGCATGGGTACGTCAGGGACCCTGACGTACAGCAGGTATGCACTTTGCCTCGTAATTTGCATTTCATACTTCATTTCTAGATATCGATGCCCCAACCTTATTTGCAGGTGTTAGTGGATTACGTAGACGACCTTTTTCAGTTGGTCGCCTCTTTGGTTCATATGGTGTAGAGGAGGGAGACATTACTTACTCTCCACGGTTATCGGGTATTCTACCTTTCTCATTCACCTGACTAGCCTGATTCATACTGTTCTACACCACACTGTATTGATTTTCCATATTTATGCTGATTCTGCATTGATACTGTACTGATTTCTTGTTTCTTATTTTCAACCACCACTTGCACCTACGGCACTGGTAGCACCAATGGCACCCCCTTCGGTAACAGAGAGGAGAGGTAGATAGGCTCCTGTTCGCGGTAAGGGCGAGGATAGAGGTAGGGGTAGAGATAGGGGTGCACGGAGTCAGAGCGAGGAGTCTCAAGCATAGGAGACTTCTTCATCCTCGAAGCCGGTTTTGAGAAGAGATAATGCTGAGACCAGCGACTCTGAGGAGTCGGTGAGCGGGCACTTCGAGTCTAGGAGCGAGAATGATGATGTTGGCTCTAGATCGGATAGTAGAGAGGATGATACCAACTTTGAGTCCCATTCCTTCGATGATAGTGGCGCCGATGGTGACGATGCTCTTGGGTCCTCTCCTCGAAAGAGGATGAAGAGGGCCTTTCGACGTATTTAATGTGATCAGCACCGATTTTTGTACCTTTTTCCTTTTCTTTTGCTTTGGTAGTTTAGCACTTTGTGTAGCTTCAGATGGGTCTATTACTTTTGTTTTAAACACTTGTATTCTTTTTTGTAAAAACTATGATTGGGGTAAAACCCTACAGTTTTATAAAAGAAGTTTTGTTTTGCACAGCATCGCGAGAATGGCATCACAATTGCATAAAATTGGAACCGAATTCGAAACTGAAAATGATTATATTTTGAATGATGTTCGTAATTGGATATTGAGCCTTCAACTGACCAGAATGAAAAATACAACTCATTAAAGGAAAAATAAACCTAAATTAACATAAACACAACTATTTACACTTGCCAGAAACAAAAGACTAAAAATGATACTCAAAAACAAAGAGGGCCAATCATCACACTGCTGCTCAGCTGCTTGGCCAGCATAATTGGTCGCCCAACCACTGGAATGGACGGTAGGCTAAGAAAGGTGGCCGGCCGGCCAAGAGATGTGGCTGGACAACTGGCAACAACTGTCAGCCACACACAACCTTATTCTCTATAAAAGTCTTTTCTTGTCATTTCTTCGACAGAATACCATATTTTCTGCTGTTTTCTTTGAAATGAAGATCTTTCTTGCCGAAAAGCTTAAGGATTAGACAGCCACTTTGGACAGCACAGAAAGGTAAATTTTTTGCGGTTTCGACATAAATGATTGTTTTTTTTTTCCGGTGAGCCGTACTTCGCTTTGTTTTCCATTCCTTCATGCCGCTGTCCGATGTTGGAACCCGGTTACTCATGTGTTTCATTTCGAAGTGCAAGAGATGTGTCCTATGCTTGCAGAGTTTCAAGCATTAACGGAGTCCTGGCGTGAAGAGGAGATTATGCCTCAATCCCATTTTGGCCATGCATGGGCTCTTCAACGGATGTCTTGGTTTACTTTACACCAGGCTCAGTCCTTGGCTTATGACGGGGAGTTGGACATACCTGGCTTGATTCATTGATTTTTTGGCATTAGAGACAGAGGTAACCTTCTCTAGTGAGGTTATCATCAATACACCCATTGCTTATGTTTACTCGCACACTTCTTCCTTGCCCCTAGTTATAGTGAAGCCAGCATTAGGTTGATCAAAGTGGCCCAACGTCTAAAAGAGGGTCAGAGTTGCATAGATTTGGCACTGGCTGAGACCCTGATGGGTTTAGATGCTTTCCATTAGTGAGAGACTACTTGGTTTGCAGGGAGTCCATTGTTGCTCCAGGTATTGTTTCCCACCCTCTCTTATTTATGATTTCTTACATCACTTTGGAACTCAATCTCTATTTTCTTTCGAAACCCTTTCCTTATTTTTCCCTTAACTCACATCTCTCTATTTTTTAATCTCTCTTATTTTTCATCCATTCCCAAGTGTGGTTGATGGATAAGCTGAAGGTGGTGGACCCTTGCCCCGAGTATTCAGCCGGATCCTACTTCTTTCGCCCACGGTTGGTAGACTTTCCCACAGAGGAATTATGGTGTGATTGGATATGCAGCAGATATGCAGCTGACATTGCTTAGCATTGTCCCTGGTTGAACTTGACCAAGATGAGCTACAACATGTCCCGCTAGCCAGGTATATAGTTGATCGGCCTCACACACTGTATCTTTTACTTCCTTTTCTGGTTCAAACGTTAGTTTAGGCGTTATCAAACCCATCCAGATAAATGCATGGAATATCCTGCTCCTTTTCCAGTTTGTTCTTTGCACCTGGATTAATACCTTGTTGCTTGGAGGATGAGAGAGTTTCTGGCCCCTGCTGCTAGTTTCAGTTATGCCCTTTCCAGCGAGTGCTTGTCTTGGCTCGACGATGAGGCACATGTTGGGCCTTCCTTGGTTGCAGAGACTTCCGACAGTGCGAGCAGGAGGCAGAGGACTAGCACCTGACTTATTTGTGCCCTTAGTTTATTGCTTTGACTTTTCTTTTCAAGTGTTTATGATGTAAAAGAAACTTTGATTTCACCTGAGAGTTTGAGGATGTACTTGTGTTGAAATCACGTAATTAAAGTTGTGAGCATTGAAAATTTCCCTTTTTGGTCCAAATAATGGTCTTTGTTGAAAAAGGTAAAATTTTGAGAAAATCAGCTTGATTAAAACTTTCCAAAATAATTTTTGAAAACGGTCACTAACTGACACACATGGAATCAGTCCTTAAGACGTACAACCTTGATTAAAAAAGATTGTAACTGCTCACAACTACATTCACCATTATTGCTCTATCTTGAAACTGGCCCTTCTACCAAATAGAGGTAACACAACCAAGCTAACAGACAAGGGAAAAAGATGGACCGATCAAACAAATGGATAAGACAGTTGAGTTGGAGATGGTTATGGCTGAACTTTGGGATGAAGTTTCCTACATATCCCAAAGATGAGAATTAGGCCTTACGTAGTTCGGTTCGGGTTCACTCGAGTATTAACTCTCTCCTTTTCGCTCTAACTTTTGCCAAATTCGCCTTTTTTGGATTTTCAACCTTGCAAGCTCTATTTTTCTTTATTTTTACTTTTTCACGCTCTAACTTTTGCCTAGGTCGCCCTTTCAGGTTTTCGACCTAGCAAGCCTCTCAAGGATAGTATTTCTTTAACTTGTCCACATTGACCGGTTGTGGAAACTCAAACCATCCAAATCCATAAGGATAATCACCCCTTTCAACTAGATAGATTTGATGATGTAGGGACTAGTCCAATTAGGTCAGAACTTGCCCCTAGGGCATGGATGGGAGCTCGGTTGTCTTTGAGCACCATATATCTTTCTTTGGGGTTTCTGGATATAACTTTCTCGTTGAAGGCCCTGGCAATTCTGCACTGATATCCTTGGATATGATACAATGCTTTCAACCTTTTCTCGTCAAACAACATCAATTCTTTGAATTTGTTCTGCTACCAATCGGCCTCTGTTATCTAACACTTGGCCATGATTCTCATAGACGGTACTTCGATCTCAATCGGCAAAATACCTTCCATCTCATACATCAAAGAATAGGGGGTCACCCTTATGGATGTTCGAATTGACGTTCTATAGCCCCAGAGTGCAAAAGGTAGTTTATTTGGCCAGTTTTTATTGGTTTCCACCGTCTTCCGTAGGATGTTCTTGATATTCTTATTAGCAGCCTTAATGACTCCGTTGGTGTACGGTCTGTATGTTGATGACTTATGAAAAGCCATATTGTATTTCTCAAGCAAATCCACCATCTCCTTCTTGAAGTGTGAGCTATTGTCAAAGATGATCTCATTTGGCACCCTATAGCTGTAGATGATGTTATTCCTAATGAACTTGGCCATATACGACTCCTTCAACACAGAATAAGACAGAGCTTCTACCCACTTAGTAAAATAGTTGATCGCCACCAAGATAAACTCGTGTCCATTTGAGCCCTGAGGAATTTCTTTTTCTTCATTTTCATTAAAATTTTGAAAATCTCGGTCAACACAAGAAATTAACAACATAGAGAAGTAAACGGAATCTACAGCATTCTTATTCAAAAGTTCTGGCTCCTTAGTTATAACAGACTCAAAAGAAAATGCAAAAGAGGACCTAGATAGGACCTTGGCACCTGGGTCACCACCCTTGAAGTGCCAGACTCAGACTCCTCAGACAGACTTGAATCTGATTCCGATTCAACAGGCTCGGTGGAATTAGATTCAGGCTCATCATCCAATCCAGAATTGTCAATGACGCCCCTTCTCAAATTGCCAAACTAGGTATGGAGCCTCGGCTGCATCCACAATGAGATCGGAGTAATCCGTTGTTGGTTCGTCCCCGGTCATAGAGATAGTAACACTATCCCCCAAGTTAACTAGCTCAGCCTCGGTGTTGGAATTCATTAGTAGGTCAGCTAGTGCCATCCCTAACAGTTCTTTTTCATCGCTATCTGAGCTAGCTTTTTGCCTTGCCCTGTATCAATGATTGGATTGACCCTCTCCTCCTCACCGTCTGATAACTGGTGATTGAAGAAGATCTTGAACCTTGGGTATCTCTTCTTTGTTTTCTGGTCGACCCATGGCTCGGGGAATCTACAAAAAGGGAAATCTTCTCCTTGGTGGACAAAGTGTCTGTTTAGGATTCCCCTGATCGGCTTGTGGACCAACTCAAATTGCCTCCTAGCTCTCTTCGCTTTGATTCTTTCCTTTAATTCATCATCTTTTCTCTTCCAATCTTCTGTATTTGGCTTGTACCCCAACCCAAAAGCATGAGGGTGATGGCTTACTTATCTAGCAATAGTATTTCCTTGCTACCGTCTTTTATTGATTCCCGATCCAGGAAGGTGTCCTTGCTTATTCATCATGTAAATGGATTGGGTGCTCACATAAGTCCCCTGATCCTCCGCCATGATAGACTACACCTACCGGGCCTCTACCAAGGTGAACCCGGAGAGGAACACATCCTCTTCTCCATGCAATATCTCCAACAAAGGTGTGGTGATTCATGGGGGAGGAGGGATGGAAGAATTGCCATAAACAATCACAATCCCCCCTTTGAAAGGATACTTCACCAGTTGATGCACCGTTGAAGAAAGTGCCTTCATTTGATGCTGCCAAGGTCTGCCCAAGAATAGATTAAAAGTTGTTGGCACGTCCATCACATGGTATTCAACCTCATGTTCAGATAGGTCAATTAGTATTAGACTCTTGGAGGTCCCTATAACATCACGGCTGGTGTTGTCATAAACTCAAACAGCTTGCATTGTAGGCGTGAAGTTAGCTGGTTTCAAGCCTATGACATAAGCGGTCCTCGCCTGACATATGTCTGAACCGGTGTCCACTAACACTACTAGGATCCACTTCTTCTAGCTTTCCAAGGTTACATACATAGGTTTGTTGTGGTTAGCCCCCTCAGGCAACAACTCTTTGTCTGTAAAAGACAACACTGGAATAACATCCCCAGATGTGACCAAAGACACCAGTTGGTCGGTCGTGGTGTCTATAGGTTGCTTGGTCTTGTTTAGTACCTTTAGCAACTCTTGCCTATGCTCGCAGAAAGCCATTAGTAGCCCCCAAATTGATATATCTTCCTGGATCTTCTTAAGTTGCCTTAATACGAGGTCGTCTTCTATGTCCTTTTCCTTCAACTTCTCAGCCTCTTTCTCGAAGGGCTCTGCTTGATCTAGGGATAGGGGTTTGAAATAACGACCACTTCTAGTCATGTGGTTAATTTCATCTATGTATCATGTATTGTTTCAGGTACCAGCTTTCCATCCCTCATCAGTGTATGCGAGGCTCAGATCACTGTCCTCCCACCATTCTCCTACAGTCATTGTTGGGCCATTGTCGGGTTCTACCCAGATCATATTCACATTGCGCCCTCCGTCAGTGTGCCACTTCTTTTCTGCGGCATATTCAATCTCTGTCTCCTGATACTGTTTGAGTTTCTTTGGCATCCTTTCCCCATCATCGGATTCCCATCCGGGCTTTTTTTGTAGTTTTGGACATCGTCTGCCTTTGACTTGACATCTTTCCTTCTCTTCCCTTTCTCTTGCTCTCGGGCTATTTTTCTCTGTATTTTCTCTATTCTCTCTTGTTGGAATTGTTCCAATGTTCAGTCCTTCTCGGTCCTTCTCAGTCATAGACATGACCTCAGCTTTGCTATTCTCACCAATTTCTTTTCCTTTCGAATTCTTCTTCAACTACTCTTCTGTATTGGATTCCTCTTCATTACTCAACCACCCGTGGCTGGATTTAGGTTGGCTCGGATCCTGCTACCCAATCTGAACACTACCTATATCCTTTTCCTCAAAGAAGTAGAGGTTCTCTAAGTCCTCTTCTAGTTCTGTCAGGTCATCAAGACCTTGTTCAGGCCAGTGATCTAGACTTTGCCTAGGCCCATTATCTCTAATGGCGTTAATGCTGAGTGAGTCTGGTAGTATGATTGTAGGCTTTGGTTGGTCAGAAGCCACAATATACTAACTAGGGTCATACTCTTCCACGGGTGAGGGCTCTTTCTCCACCATTTGGGTGTCAGACATCCTTTCCTCTAGTGAATTCCTTTTCTCTTCCACTTTCGCCACCACAGGCCTTGATTGGGTTTTGGGTGTTATATCCATCATGCACAAATTTGTGCTCTCAGGAATAACCACCTCAGGCTTAGGCAGATGGGATGGGGTGATATATATGCTGGGGTTAAAGGTGGGCGGTAGTGTAGGGATAAGGTTGATATTTTTGGGTGGGGACTTGGTTGTGGACAGGGAGTGAGATGGTGGTCACATTTGGCTTTGAGGGTGGAGCTATGATTTTATTGTCGATGAGATCTTGGATCTCATGATGAAGGCAATAGCAACGATCAGTGGGGTGACCGTGCTATTGGTGGAAAACACAGTATTTGGTGGGACCGTGTTTAGCTAGGAGTCGGTCAGGAAGAGGTCAAGGATCAAGGGGCTTAAGGTGCCCTTTTTCCATTAGAAGTTTAAGAGCACGGGCTGGGCTCATTTGAAGGGAGGTAAAGGTTCTATATTGGTTTCGGGCTGGGCTGGTGGGTTTAGAGGTTGCACCGGCGAAGGGATCGACTATCTTAGCCGTTGTGGTGACGATACTGATCTTAGCAGGCCTAGGAATAGTGCTATTGCTAGCATTGATACTTCTGGTAAATGGCCTCTTTGCTGGCTCACTTGTTCTCTGGATGATTTCTTTCTTAAACGCGCTCTTAATTTGAACCCCCATCTCATGTAAAGCAGCAAACGTAGATAGTGGAGCAACTATCATCCTTTGTAACATGTCCGGTTCATGGTTCTGAACTACCAACCGGACTTGTTCCCTTTCTGAGGGCTTATTTGTCATTCTGGCTTCCTTTGCCCTGCATCTTGTAACAAAATCAATGAAAGGTTCCTTTGGATTTTGAGTGGTCACTTTCAGCTCTCTGATCGTTACTTCTACCTGAGTACTGTAGGAATATTGATTAACAAATCCCTTAGATAGTTCTTCCCAGTTCTGTTTAGTCAAGTCCTCCATTTTGGCATACCAGATAGCTTTCACATCTAATAAAGTTCTTCCAAATAATGACAGTTTCTGAGCCCGAATCAGGCCCATTGGTTTCAAAACATCTGAGAAAAGACGAACATGAACAATAGGATCTCCGCTACCATCAAATCTATCGATGTGAGGCATCTTAAACTTTTTCGGCAATCTTATAGAGGTCTCGATATAACAGTCTTCACTATCTGGGATGGAATTGAAGCCTTGAGATTTCTTGAGCACCTTCTCTAGCCTGGCAATTTTTGTCATAGCCAGATCAATATCGTTGATGTTGAAAGGAAGAAGTCCCACGTGGGGCAGTGCTAGAGGTCTGAAAGCTTGAGCCTATGTTAAACAATTAGTTATTAAACTAACTATTGAACCTAAACTAAACAATTTTTTTTTGATTTTTATTTAGTTTTTATTTTTTATGATTATTATTTTTTTTTACAATATATGAAACCTAAAATAAAATCAACTAGACACATTAACATTTCAAGTAAACAACAACTGATTAAACAAATGAAAACAAACTACACTAACAAGTAAGGAATTAAACTAACAAAGAATAGAGAAATAATAAAATAAAAATAAAATAAAATAAATAAATAAAAATTAAAACAATAATAATAATAATAATAATAATAAACAACTAAACAACTAAATAAATAAATGGACAACCTAGGAACTAAAATGAACTAGAAAAGCTTAGTATAATATATATATATATATATATATTTAGAAAATATACTACCATTTTTTTTTTTTGTTTTTTTTTTTTTTTTTTTTTTTTTTTTTTTTTTTGTTTTGTGTTGTCCAGTTTTTTTTTTTTTTTGTTGTTGTTGTTGTTGTTTTTTTTTTTTTTAAGGATGAACCAAAGATCATGATTTGATCAAAAAAACAAAAACAAAAACAAAAACAAAAACAAAAACAAAACTCTACTTATGTACTCCTGCACCCACAAATCTAAACAAAAGGAAAGGTTAGCTTGAAAGAGTGGAAAAAGAGAGAGAAAGAAGGATGATTTGCCAGAAAAAATAGTGGTCGCCGGAGACTCGACAGACGGAGAGGAAAAAGGACATCGGAGGTGAGATGGTGGTGAGGAACAAGGAGGGAGGGGTGAGAGTTGAAGGAAGAAGAAGTTGGTGATGGTGGGGGTATGATGAGTTGGTGGGTTTGTGGGGTTGTGTGTGTGTGTGTGTGAGAGAGAGAGAGAGAGAGAGAGAGAGAGAGAGAGAGGGGGTTAAAGGTGGGCGGTTGTGTAGGGATAAGGTTGATATTTTTGGGTGGGGACTTGGTTGTGGACAGGGAGTGAGATGGTGGTCACATTTGGCTTTGAGGGTGGAGCTGTGATTTTATTGTCGATGAGATCTTGGATCTCATGATGAAGGCAATAGCAACGATCAGTGTCATGTCTGGGCTGCTGGTGGAAGGCACAGTGTTTGGCAGTGTCATGTTTGGTTGGTAATGGATCGGTAAGTGGTCGATGGTCAAGAGGTTTGAGATATTCTCTTTTTATCAATATCCTTATGGCTTTGGTAAGGGAAATATAGAGAGGCGTGAATGCTTTGGTTGAGGTTCAGGCTGGGTTGGTGGAGGGATTGCTATTCTGACAGTGACGAGTATGTTGATTTCTGAGGATATAAAATTGGTAGTGTTACTACAGGGAGTAGCATTGGAACTGTGAGTATTTTCAAAAACGATTTACCGGATTTGGACTCTTTGATGATTCATCGGTCTTGCATTGCACTCTGCGAGATTAGATACAGGACCGTGACACAAATCGAGTCCAAACTGTAGCATGAGGTCCGAGGGCGCGTCTACAACTATAAAAGGAAGGTACCCTCATGGGTCTAAGGTATGTCTTTTATGCTCTGTCTAATGAGTTAAACACTTTTGCAATCTTTGAGAAATAACTGACTTGATCGTCGGAGTGCCCCCGGGTGGATGAACCACTGCCGGTATCTTATCTTTCTGTAAGAGGTTGTTCGAGTTTTATCTATTCTACCGGTGTTTTCCAGCTGAGTATCTGTTTGGCAGTGTAGTCAAAAATTGACCTACACATAGCATTCACACATATTGTGTTAAATACTCCCTAAAGCCAAAATTTAACAAAACCTTTTAAAATTCATCTCCAATAGTGGAATTCGAATCTTCTATAATGATTTTTCATAGAGTGATTCAACAACGAAAAATTTTATTTTTATTTTTATTTTAAATAATAATCCAATTACAATCCAAATTAAATTTTAAACCATTTCTACCTTAGTTTTGCATCCGAAATAAATAAAGCATTACAAGAATAACTACATGCTCACCAATGGTATGATCTTCACGCAAAACCACGGGTACTACTTTTCCTTGACTATGCTTGTAACTTTACCTATTCTCCAATAGGGTGACAGACTAGGTTGATTCAGTATCCATAATCGAGGCGCTTAAGGTTAACTCGACCTATGGGGCTGCCACACCCTTGGGTATTCAAACCAGGCTTTAGTCTCGGAAATTCCAAACCTTTGCGTTCTAGGCTTTGCCATTCGAACTCTAGTTTCCACTGTCTAAGTTGGTCTCCTATAGGAACTCACTACAAGCACAGTTAGGGAGCTATACCAGATCGTCAGATGCCGTTCGGGCACGGCAAACACCAAAGGAATTACACCTTTAGAGGATTTAAAGTCTCATAGATGCAAATAAAGCACAACAAGAATAAAGAAAAATAGAATAGAATAGAAAGGAAAGAAAAGAGAACAAGAAATCAATCTCTCAATCATAGTAAAAACAGTCCATCAAAACAATGGACTCAATCATATCCCCATTCCCAATCCTCTCTATATATGGCTTCAGTCTTTGGCCATTCACTTTGAAAGTGTGGCCATTCTTTGGATCTTGCACCTCAACGGCGCCATGAATAAATGCCTCTACAACCACAAATAGACCATCCCATCTTGATCTAAGCTTACCCGGAAAGAGTCTCAATTTTGAGTTGAAAAGCCACACTTTTTGGCCAGGTTCAAAGGATTTTCTATTAATGTGCTTGTCATGGAATTCCTTAGTCTGAACTTTAAAAATTCTCGAACTCTCATATGCATCATTCCGAATTTCCTCCAACTCATTGAGTTGCAATTTCTGGTTGAGCCCAGCCGCGACCATATTGAAGTTAACCTTCTTTATGGCCCACAACGCTCGGTGCTCAAGTTCAACCGGGAGATGACAAGCTTTGCCAAACACCGCCCTATATGTGACATCCCAATGGGTGTCTTATAAGCAGTGTGGTAGGCCCATAATATATCAATCAAATGTTTTGACCAATCTTTCCTATCTGGCCTCACCATTTTCTCCATTATGTGCTTCACCTCCCTATTTGAGACTTCCACTTGGCCACTAGTTTGAGGGTGGTATGGAGTGCCAACTTTATGAGTGATAAAGTATTTCTTGACTACCGACTCAAAGAACCGGTTACAAAAATGGGCACCCTAATCACTTATTATGGCTCTAGGAAACCCAAAACCACTAAAGATGTTTTCATACAAAAATTTGATTACTACTCTATGATCATTTGTTCGGGTAGCTATCGCTTCCACCCACTTAGACACATAATCCACTGCCCAGAGAATATACTCAAACTCGAACAACGACAGGAAAAGGCCCATAAAATCAATCCCCGAAACATCAAAGATCTCTACCACAAGAATAGGGGACATTGGCATCATGTCACGCTGAGATATCGAATGCATTTGCTAACATACAAACAAGTTCTACAAAATTGATGGGTATCTTTAAAAATTGTGGGCCAATAAAACCCGCTTTGTAAAATCTTGGCGGCCATTTTATGCCCACTAAAATGACCGTCACATGTAGAAGAATGACAAAAAGTAAGAATGCTATGCACCTCACTCTCCGGCACACACAGTCGGGTCACTTGGTCAGAGTAATATTTAAACAACTCCGGATCCTCCCAAAAATAATACCTGACTTGCGAAAAGAATCGGTCTTTGTCTTGCATAGACCAATTTTGAGGAATTTGCCCAACGGCCAAGTAATTCACAATATGTGCAAACCACGGGGGACTCGCTCGTGACACCACAAGGAATTGTTCATCCGAAAATGAATCATGCAAAATTAGAGGGTCACTAGTATACTCAACAAGGATTCAAAACAGGTGATTTGCCACCACATTCTCAGATCCTTTCTTATCTTGGATCTCTAGGTCAAATTCCTGAAGCAACAAAATCCATCAAATTAACCTAGGTTTGGTCTTTTTCTTTGATAGTAAATACCGCAAAGCGGCATGATCTGTGAAGACTATGACCTTGGAACTTAAGAGATAGGACCAAAATTTATCTATGGCAAAGACCACAGCTAGCAACTCTTTCTCGGTGGTAGTGTAATTCAATTGTGCATCTGAGAGAGTGTGACTAGCATAGTATATAGCATATGGTGCCCTATTAACCATTTGACCTAACATTGCCCCAACAGCATAATCTGAGGCATCACACATGATTGCAAAGGGAAGTGACCAATTTGGTAATTTCATGATTGGCGCGGTGGTAAGGGCCATTCTCAGTGTTTCAAAAGCCTTCAAGCATGCCTCATCAAAGATAAAAGGCGCGTCCTTAGCAAGTAAACTACACAAAGGACGTGATATTTTACTAAAGTCTTTGATGAACCTACGGTAAAAACCTTCATGCCCTAGGAAAGACCTAATTTGATGCACAAAATTGGGTGGAGGAAGGCCTGCAATGAGGTCAACCTTAGCTTTGTCAACCTCTATGCCTCGAGGGGACACAATGTGTCCCAATACTATGCCCTCACGAACCATACAATGGCTATTTTCCCAACTCAAAATCAGGTTTGTCTCCACACACCGAATAAGGACTTTGGTTAAGTTTTGGAGACATTCCTCAAAAGACGGCCCAAACACGGAGAAGTCATCCATGAAAACCTCTAAAAATTTCTCCACCATGTCGGAGAAAATGGCCATCACACACTGTTGAGAAGTCGCCCGTGCATTACATGGCCCAAAGGGCATGCTCTTGTAAGTAAAAGTGCCGAAAAGGCAAGTGAATATAGTCATTTCCTAGTTAGCGGGGTACACTGGGACTTGATTATACCTCGAGTAGCCATCAAGAAAACAATAGAAATCTTGCCCTGCTAATCACTCTAGGATCTGGTCAATAAAAGGTAAGGGAAAAAGATCATTCATAGTCATGGAACACAGTCTCCTATAATCAATGCAGACTCGCTACATAATAGTGGTTTGTGTGGGGACTAACTCTCCTCTCTCATTCTCAATAATAGTGATGCCCGATTTCTTGGGCACCACTTGTGTGGGAGTCACCCACTTGCTATCCAAGATGGGGTATATAACACCCGCATCGAACAATTTTAATACCTCCTTTTTCACCACCTCTTTCATATTGGGATTAAGCCTCTATTGCATTTCTTGAGAAGGTTTGGTGTCTTGCTCTAGGTGTATATAATGCATGCACACGAAGGAATCTATCCCTTTCAAATCAACCACTGACCACCCTATAGCACTCTGATGTGCCACGAGAACACCCATTAACTGGGTCTCCTGCTCTGCAGTCAAGTCAGATGCAATGATGATTGGTAAAGTATTCTGGGGCCCTAAAAATGCATACTTGAGTGTGGCCAGGAGTGGCTCCAACTCAAGTGTAGGTGGTGTGACCAAAGATGGTATGGCGGACTCTCTCGTCAGAGGAGGAAGTGACTCAAACCGGGCTTTCCACGGAGGAAAATCTGGTGTAGAAAAAGCATTAAGTAAAGTGTTCACCTCCTCAACCAACCCGTCAATATCAAAATTCTCAAACCCAAAATGAGCTAAACAAGCCTCTAGAGGGTCCTCTACAAGAATGGAGGGTAGAGCTTCCTCCATAATGCCATCCACAATATCCACAAATAAGAACTCTTCTCTTTCATGGGGTTGTTGGGATGCTTGGAAAACATTAAGTTTCACTTGCATGTTCCCAAATGAAACTTCCATAACCCTGGTATGACAATTTATACATGCATTGGTTGTAGCCAAGAAAGGTCAACCTAAGATCACCGGGATTTGTTTCCTAGAACTAGCTACCGGTTCCATATCTAAAACCAAAAAGTCAATAGGAAAGTAAAACTTATCGACCTTCACTAGCACATCCTCAATTATGCCATGTGGCACTTTGAGAGACTGGTCAGCCAACTGGAGAGTAACAGTAGTGGGCTTCAACTTGCCAAGCCCAAGTTCTTCGTATACAGAGTACGACAACAAATTGACACTAGCCCCTAAATCTAATAAGGCCCTATCAATGAAATGGTACCCTATAATGCATGCAATGGTTGTGGTACCTGGGTCTTTAAGCTTAGGGGGTGCGTCATTCAACAAGATGGAGCTTACTTGCTCCGTGAGTATGACCTTTTGGGACACATGTGTCCTAGATTCACGCTTTTACGTACAAAGGTCCTTCAGAAATTTAGCATAGGAGGGTACTTGCTTAATCGCCTCCAATAGGGATTAGGAAACTTGTACCTGTCCTTTAGAAATTTTACCTGTTTAAAGACCTCCATCATTGCTTCCATGGATGCCGCCTTCTGATTGAAAGGGGACGGTGTATCAAGGCATTGGGGAAAGGGTGCCTTAGGCTCATGTGAAGTGCTAGGGACTAAGTCATCCGTTTTAGGTGTTTCCCTCTCACCCTTGCTCTCATTGGGTGTACCACTGTGGTCACCCTTCTCAACTCTAGTTGCATCAGGCACAACTGGCAGAGGATCTAACGCCCTCCCACTTTTCAAGGTAATCACAGCTTGCACCTACTCATGGTGGTTTCCATTCCCACCCGAACCCTTTGCCCTGTATTGACCCTTAGGGTTGGCCACGGTCTGACTCAGTAATTTTTCATTCTCTCTCCTATTCATGTTGTTAGCCATTTGACCTAATTGTGCCTATAGCTTGGCAATGCAGCAAGTGTGGGAGTGAACTACTGGTGCTAACCCCTTAAGTTTTGAGAGAACTTCTAATACCTGAGTCTCAAAGGCATAGTTGCCTTGAGGAACATGTGGGGATTGTGGTTGCCGGTAAGGTTGTGGTGGTCGGTAGGAAGATTGGTTGGCAAAATTATTAAAATTCTATCTTGGTGGTGGAGGGTTGTAAGAAGTGCCTTGTGAAGGAGGTCTCCATGAAAAATTAGGGTGATTTCTCCATCCCGAATTGTATGTGTTGGAGTATGGGTCATTACCCAGGTTGGAGAATCCTTGAGCCGCATTCACATGCTCTTGGACTAACTCCGGAAATTGTGATGCCGAAGGGCACTCACTCAAGTCATGAGCAGGGTTCTCACAAATAGCACGCCTCGTGAAATTGAGGCTAATCTTGCTGTGTAGGGGAATGTCTCGCAGCTAATAATTGGTCCATTTTGTGGGACAATGCCTCTGCTTGTTGGGCTAACTCTAGGTTTTGCTCGACCTCATAAATGCCCCCTCTCTTCGGGGCTCCAACTACTGGTTGCCGGATTTGCCGGGCTGCGGAGGCATGGTGAAGGGAATTATCACTTAAGTTCTCGAATAATTGCCATGCCTGGGCATCATTTTTGGACATGAATGTCCCACCACATGATGAATCCACCATTTGGCGGTGAGGCTCAGTTAAGCTATAGTAAAAATACCAGAAAAGTTTCCAATCAGGCACTTGGTGGTGGGGACACTGTTGGAGAAGGTCACGAAGTCTCTCCCATGTTTCATGAAATTACTCGCCATCAATTTGAGCAAAATTGGTGATGGCTCGCCTAAGTTGGTTGGTTACTTCTCCAAGAAATGTTGCTGTAATTGGTCCTAAGTTATGATTGAATTAGCAGGTAAGGAGTTCAGCCAGTGTTTGGCTTTGTCCTTTAATGAGAATGGGGACAATCGCAACATTAAGGCCTCATTTGTAAATTCTGGAGCCTCACTGTAGAGCAAATTTCCAAAAATTCATTCAAATGTTTATAAGAATCATCATAAGCTAGTCCATGAAATGATGGAAGTATCTGTATGGTGCTGAACTTAATCTCATAATGAGTAGCAGTGGTGTCGGGTAATTGGATGCATGATGGTGATGTATATGCAGTGGGTGTGAAATAATCCTTAAGGGTCCGGTTGGGCCCATTCGGGACATTTGGATTTTCCATCTCTAATGGCTCACAGTATGGATATGAATATTCAAGCCTAGGAACGGGGGCAAAGACTCTAAGTTTCCTAAGAGTCCTTTCGAGTTCAAGGTCCAAACTCCACAATTCAGGGTGACAAGAACGGCGCCTGTCCATACACAACTCACACACACTAAGTTCCGACGCTGTGCACTAAGTTATGTAAGAAAAAATACCAAAGTAGAGAATACTCACAGCGATTTAACGAAAACGCTTTACTCGTCTTGCAGGTGCTTGACGTGTAG
Source organism: Camellia sinensis (assembly GCF_004153795.1). NCBI lineage: Eukaryota > Viridiplantae > Streptophyta > Magnoliopsida > Ericales > Theaceae > Camellia > Camellia sinensis. The sequence continues at coordinate 429,065 of NW_021024684.1, forward strand.
ACGTTGTCTCCAACCTCCAGTTGAGCTTTGTCTTTCTTTGTAGCACTTTGGTGCTTTGCTTGCGAGTGTTTGCTTCGTTTTTAGCACTTTAGTGCCGCGATTTGTTTTTTTTTGAGCTCGGTTGCGCTCTGCTTGCACTTCGGTGATAGCCCGACTTTCAAACGCCCTGCACAGTTAGCAACACAAAAATATAAAATCCTAAACTAAAAATTAAAATAGGAATGTAACTTTAAATTACTTAATTTGGTCAGAAGCCCTCGGCAACGGTGCCAAAATTTTGATGGGCCGTTACACACACCAAAAATAAACACTAAACTATACCAAATTCTTTTAGAATAATGGCAAGCCTAGGCATCGATCCATAGGGACAATTGTGAAATTAAACTAATTTAATCGCTAAATTCCTAAATTAATTTTGATTAAAAAGATTGAGAGATTTTATGACTAAAAAGGAATTAAATGAAATTAAGAAATTAAAATTAGGGTTTGAGATATTAATTTTTGGGAAAAATCTTAGGGCAAAGAATTCACCACTAACTATATAAACGAGATTAAATACTGGCTATCAGTTGCAATCCGATTTGAAATACCCAATATTTCATAACTACAAGTTTGAAATATTGATCAAGAGGGTAGTTGCATTCAATGTACAGGCATGAGTCATCCCGAGTAGCACGAGGTGTTTGCTCTGAACTATGGTAGTAACATAACCTATCTTTCGTAGCATGACTCGTCTCGTACTTTGAACACAAACACAAAGAAAACTAATGTATGGAAAGCATTAAACAATCACAAAGAGTAAAATACTTGAAGAGATGAAAAGAATAATTATTATAAACTTCGAAAACATCCATACATTGATTCAAACTGAATCACAATAAAAGCATATGAAAAATCCTATTACATGGTTAGGGTTTCATCAAAACCCTAGAAAAGAATAACCTAGCCACTCATGAAGGAGTGAGAAGAGGTAGAAGAGATGGGAGAGATGGAAGCCCCCATGGAAGTTGGATTAAAAGCTTGAGAATCCTCATTTTCCTCCAAAACCCTAGCCTCTCTCTTCTTGGAATTAATTCAGAACCCTAATCCAGCCTCTTTCTTGCCTATTTATACTTCTGCTATCTTTCAAACATGTTTAAAACATCAGGCCCATTTTCCTAGAAAAGTGAATGCACGTGCGGAAAAGTCAACGCACAGGCGGGAAGTTGTTTTAAATAGACATCTATGCACGTGCAGAAAATTCTGTATTTTTGCCCATTTTATGCTCCGACTATCTACAACCTGATTGACATTAAACAGACATAAAATATATAGGTTGACAAGCAAGTAAAGTTAAGAGATCCTAATTAACGGTCTCAATGTTGTACAATTCGGCCTTAATCACATCCCCCAACTTACAACTTGCTTGTCCTCAACCAAGTAATAAAAACAAAATAAAATTAAACAAAATCTAACTATTTCCTCTTTTGTGGGAAAACAGTTGCATTTAGCATATGCAATAAGCCTTTAAACCACAAAGTTACCCCAAATGGACGAGTAAAGTCTCGTGATGTTTTCCAAAAATGATACCCACAAACATTAACATATTCATATATGCTCAACAATTAACGACACTACTCCGCCTAACAATCAACTTATGTACAACTACAGTGTGATATGAAGGCATAATGAGTCATTAAAGGCACAATGGACAAGCATGAAGGAATCTATTGAGTCAAAACCATAATTCAGTTAATACAAAAGTAAAGTCCCCTGTACTTGTGCGTGTTAGTAGACAAATCATCAGTACCCTCAGTGTAAAGTGCAATCTCCATATTACTTAACTTTCCACTATGGAGATGTGGTTTGGAAATACTCCAGGATCCAGTAAGATGTTCTTGATCCTCTAATTGTCACCTGAAAAAGGATGAGCACTCCGGTTGGGGGTGATAGAATTAGCACTCCGACGGACAAGTTAGTATGCTCTCAAGTTTACTTCTATCTCAAGTTATTTTATCTTTTCTCACATACCTTTTTTTGGTTGTTGTTCCTCTATTTATTCTAATATTTGGTCTCAAGGGTCAGGCCCACTCTTAATCCAACGCGTGATTGCTTATTCGGCCTTTCAGTCCCATTCGGCTCCTTATATGGCCGATTCCATGGCTGATTTAAATTCTTCAGGACCTCTTTAGACAAAGCCGAATTGTCTTTATCCTGATAAATCTTTAGATTCATTTAGCTTTCCTTAGTATATCATTATTCGGCCCCCACAATTGCCCCCCAAACATCCAACTAACGCCAATTAGTCGGCATGTTTGGTTTTAAACCTGGAAAGTCAAAATACGGCACTTGCACTTCTTCCAATATTGAAGCGTCAGAATGTCCACACTTTTAGTAATCATTATAATTTCTCACCCCTTCGTATGCATCGTTCATTTAATGCGTTTTGAAACTATGTTGTCCCTTCGAATGTTTTTTTTTTGAATGCGCAAGGCTTCTTGGTTACCTCTTAACATTTCTCATTCATTTCGCGACCTCTGTAACTTCTATCCGTCCCCATTGTCCTCTCTGCTCCTTGTAATTTCTTCTCTTCTTCATTCTAACTCCCATTTCGTTGTTTGTTTTTAGTTTAGAGTACTTTATATTCTGGCTCAGATGGCGAAACATTTGAAAGCCCTTCTTTCTGTAGACCATGTTTCCTCTTTTCGATGCCATTTTTCCATTCCTGACAAATCCATCTGTCACTCGTGGCAGTGAGCGTAGTTGACATGGAGAGGACTGATGTGAGTATGATCATCTTTCCCCTTCTGTCAATCGCTGAAGGCGGAGTCCGTTTCCCCCTTCACCCATTTTTAAGGGCCGTCCTTCCCTACTGGGGTCTACTCCCATCTCAACCTAACGTAAACTTTTTCTAAATCATAATGTGGAATAGTAAAATTAAACCACCGACTTAGGCTAAATCTCAGAATTCTTGTTATTCGGCATTGTTATTGCTTGGCCAAATCCTCTGGTCGACAGGGTTGCTACTTTCTTAGGGCTAAGGACATCGACCACCATTTGGTGACTATGCTTGCCAGCTCTGGCAAGCGTGTTGATGATGTCATGGTTGTTGTCCAAGGCAACTGAGAATTCGGCGAGGCCAAAGATCGCCTAGATCCTGTGCCTAGACAAAAAGGCGAACTAGGTGGCCGTGTAGTCCCATTTTTCCAAGGATTTCTTATACGTTCATTCGGCTTAAATCCCATGTACGAATCGTTTCAGTTTGTGCAGGCAACGATTTGAAGAAAGTACTTGCTTCGGCCGACGACGTTGTACTTTAACAAGTTAGAACCGCGTTAGAATATTTTGGCCGTCCCAACCTTCAAAAACAAGGGCTGGCTGCCCATATACTGTTACGATATGAACCTACATATGCCACTTTTTCAGCTGCGGATAACATTCCGATTCCTAAGGGCGAACAACAGCTTATGACACTCATTTTCCCGAACGATAAGAACCTTAGGGAAATTGGTGTTAGAGATTCGGATTTGGAGCAAGGTGAAGTCCGTGATCAGATCGCTGAACCAAACGAGGTCGATTCAGAGGAAGTCGACGCGGCTCTCAACTTGGCTTTTAAAGGAGGTCAGCATTAACTCTCCGTCCACTTCAGGCCGGGTTGACATATCATTGGAACATGATATTTTCACCAATCTAGGAGATCTTCCCGGCATGGATCCTAGGCCGGGGAGTCGCTTGCATAGATGGCCAGAAGAAAAAATATCGAGAAGATGGCGGCTCGAAGAAGGGCCAAGACCGCCAGGTCTAAGCCTCCACCATTTGTTTAGACTGATTCTCTTCCTCTGGCACCGGTTGAGGCTAAAACTTCTCAAACTTTTGTTGAAAAAACTGAGCAAGTCATTGTGGATAAGTCGGCCATCAAGCAATCAGAGAATCAATTGGCCGAACAGAGGGGGAAAAAATGCCCCGCTGAGATTGGAGCCGATTCCTCTAAAGATTTAGTCGATAAACGGTCGTGCATGGAAGAATCGCAAGATTTGACAGCGCCGTTTATTATCTAACCCAAAATAAAGAACACATCGGCTTCGGCTGACACATCGGCTTTGAAGGACCCTGCTGTGGCCTTATGTGTGGCCTCGTCGATATCCTTGTTGGTAGACAGGACTGCATTTCGTGCAGAGCTGGATGTGGTGTTGATAGTGCTAGCTGCTCAGTCGGCGGTATTAGTATGTACTTCACATATTATTGTTTTTGTTAAATAATGCCGATTAACTTATGCGTGCTTTACTTCAAGCGGCGAGCAGGATCACAGAGATCGGTCGCCATCATTATGATGCCGTTGACCAAATCGGCTTACTTAAAGCCAAAATTCAAATCGAGAAGGGCAAGGCTAAAGAAGCATTGGCCGAACTGGCAGTGGCATCTCTCAGGGTCGACTCTGAAGCCAAGAAGGCGGAAGAAGAGCGAGCAAGGGCTGACGCTGAGCAAGAGAAGACTAAAAACTCAGATCTTCTCAGGATAGCCGCCAAGGACAGAGCGAATGTTAGTGAAGAAGCACTAAAGCTAGCCAATGAAGCGATTGTGAAGCTGGAGGCCGATTTGGATGAATTGAAGAAAGCGAAAGAAATTGCCGACTCCGAGGTTTCCAAAGCGTTCAGTGCCGGTGAGACCGCTGCCTTGGAGAAATATGTGGAGGAAGTTCCTAAGTTTGAGAATTAGGGATTCAAACACGGCTCGCTCAATGCTCTGGTGACCGCTAATGTGTTATTGGAACAACCAATTCCATATGAGCAGCTAGAGGTTGAGTCGCTGGAGTCTGACCCTGAGGAATAAGTAGTTTTGAGTAATTTTGCTTTTTGATTAGTATTTTCTTGTATGTAATTTTTGTAGATTTTTGTAAGGCAGTTTTTATGTGTAAAATGATGACTGATTGCACTCAATTTATTAATGAAAATTGTCTTTTTGTCTATTTTCTATGTGCTAATTTGAGAGTGGCACGCCAGTAGGTGATAATTTGTCAAAATAAAATGCATCTTAATTCAGCTATAAAACTGTATGCTAAGCTCAATAGTTTGCTAGTTTGGACAAGTTAATGCCGAACAACATATCTCGCAGCGTGTGACCTATAAAAAATGCATTATCATTCGGTTATATCACCAGGTGCCGATTGTAGTGATGCCCTTGCATTATTTGGGCATACCGTTACAACGCTGAATAACATGTGTCCCTCAGGTTGTAACTTGTGAATAAAATATTCAGCTTAGAGCTAAATGTCTGGCCAAATGAGGTAACATATTATCATTCAGCTATATCACCAGATGCTGATTACAGTGACGCACTTGCCCCATTTGGGCATACTATTACAATGCCGAATAACATGTGTCCCTCATAGGTTACAACTTGCGAATAAAATATTTGGCTCAAAGCTAAACGTCTGGCCAAATGAGGTAACTTATTATCATTCAGTTATATCACCAGATGCCGATTACAGTGATGCCCTTGCCTTATTTGGGCATACCGAATAACATGTGTCCCTTATAGGTTGCAACTTGTGAATAAAATATTCGGCTCAAAGCTAAACATCTGGCCAAATGAGGTAACGTATTATTACTCGGCTATATCACCAGATGCCGATTACAGTGACACCCTCGCCCTATTTAGGCATACCGTTCCAAAGCCAAATATCATGTGTCAACCTAGCCATATTTCCAACCTTGCGACGGACGTAGGGTTAATTGTTAGGTGCATCGGAAATGCTGCATCTGCAATTAATGAACAACGTATTGAGATTTTAAGAAGCTGTGGGTATTGTGGAATGAATCTGGCACAGACGATGATAATCGACAATTGGAGGAAGAGTAGAAACCTGAGTTGGACCATAGATGTCGCAGAGGCTATTCTTCAATAGTAAAGGAGAAGCGAGAAGTTTGGCTGAACTAGATGCTAGAATGCATCGCGCTGTTGAAGACGAAGCTCAAAGAATAGGGGAAATGGCAGCAGAAGGGAGGGAGAGACGTCGGCCGCCCAGACGTCGAAGTAGGTCCCACAGAAGAGGTGACGCAGTGAAGTCTTCTAGGGATGGGTGCAGCAACGAGGGGGGTCAAAGTGTCATACCGGTGATCAGAGTGCTGTGTAAGGTGAGTTGAGCAGAGCTCTACACCCATTGAGCTTTTCAGTTTTCGTTAGGAATAAACCAATGACTGAAGCAGATTCGATTGTCCACGATCCAAATGTGACAGTCGAGTTTGCTCGATAGATTTTTTCGCCTGAAGTCCAGCAATCAATGGTCGGTTGACCTGACTACGAGGTGTTGCGGGAGGGTGTCCATGGAGCGGTGGGGGGTCTATACACCTCTTATGAAATCGGTATGTGTCTTCGTGCTGCCCATAGGGAGATAGAGCAGAAAGACAACCGCATTTGAAGCTTGGAACAACGTGTAGAAAAAGCCGAGAACAAATTAAAAAAGGCAAAAGCTTCAAAAATGCAGTTGGCAAGTCAAGTTAACCCGATCGTGGCGGAAAAGAGTAAACCAGTGGCTCTTAGATCATGCCATTGCCGACCGAGATACGACTAGCATGTTCACAAGAGAAGCGATAAGAATGAAGGCCTACAATGAAGGCTTCTTTGATGGCCGAAAAATTGGTATCGAAAAGACGAAAGAAAAATTAGCTGAGGACGTCTGTCGGTGCGAAAATCGTAGATTTAACCATGGGTGGACTAAGGCCCTGCAGGCTGCGGGTATCGACTCAGCGTCACCTCTATATCAGAACTACAAATTTCCCTTCGGAGCTTGTGACGCCGAGAAGACCGATGATGAAGAGGGTGCTGAATAAATTTATATGTCAATATGCATTGTACCCTTTAAGTTTGTCGAAAGTTATGTAATTGGACTTTATTTAATGAAATAAACATTTTATATATTATTTCGATCAATGTCTGTTTTTTCTTGTGGTGCTTGTGGTAATCGTACACTGATCCATACCATTCTATTGCCAAATTTGGACCTTCCGAACTCGGAGGATTATTCGGCCATTCGTGGGTATAAATGAAAAGTACTCTGAATTCCCAAGATTATTCGGCCCGAACGTGACAGCCACGCAAGGGACCTAGGCCAATCGTGACATCCATGAAGGGCACTCCGAATTCGGAACCTTATTCGGCCCAAACGTGGCATCCACGGATGGGGCTCCGAATTCAAAGTCATTTGGTGTTGGCCAGTCGTGATATCCACAAAGGGCGCTCTGAATTCGGAGGCTTATTCAGCCCAAACGTGGCATCCACGGATGAGGCTCTGAATTCGGAGTATTTTGGTGTTGGCCAATCGTGACATCCACGAAGGGCGCTCTGAATTCAGAGGCTTATTCGGCCCAAACGTGGCATCCACGGATGGGGCTCCGAATTTAGAGTCTTTTGGTGATGGCCAATCGTGACATCCACGAAGGGCACTCCGAATTCGAAGGCTTATTTGGCCCAAACGTGGCATCCACGGATGGGGCTCCAAATTCGGAGTCTTTTGGTGTTGGCCAATCGTGACATCCACGAAGGGCGCTCCGAATTTGGAGGCTTATTGGGCCCAAATGTGGCATCCACGGATGGGGTTCCGAATTCGGAGTCTTTTGGTGTTGGCCAATCGTGACATCCACGAAGGGCACTCCGAATTCGGAGACTTATGTGTTATCAAACCATAATTAACAAACTGAGATGAAAAAGGGAATTGCATTGGGGAATTTAAAAGAAATTCATACATATCAGCAAAATTTCATACACCAGCGAAAATTCAAAACAAGCTAGCATGCCGTACAAGACGGCTTAACGATAAAACTTGCACAAGTGTATGGAATTCTAGGGGCGTGACCAGCTTCTCCCGACCATGTCTTTAAGCCGATACGCCCTTATTCCGGCTTTGCCAGATACAGAGTCGCCATCTAAATATTTTTATGGGGGAATTTAGGAAACCCTGACTCATTTGCCTAAGGCCACGTGTCTGTCATCACCAAAGTTGCCTCGGCTCGGGAACTTGGGTACGATTGGGGAAGGTCAGCTATGAGCACCCCCACTTGCCCGATCCGAAAGATCGGCCTCTACTAACCATGATATCTAGTTTTGAAAACGTTATGTGTTCTTATTCCGATTAATTAGCTAATCTTACTATGTGATGCGCACAACACAAAAAGTGTAGACTAGATCACCTAATTTGGAACAAAGCATTGCATATCTGTTTGTTCGGAAAATGGTTCGAAATTTGCTACTCGCAAGTAGGCTAAAATACGGATTTCAATGAGTTGTTCCAACTCAAGCAATCCAACCTTCACCCATAGGCATTCAGGCAGTAATATCACATAAGCACATAGCCACATGGTAAGCATGCTGTCATGTTAACATTCACACTCATGCGAGATGCTAAATCATAAGTACTTACAGCGCACTCTGAGCCAAAACAAAGAACATGTTAGCAATCAAACGTATGATCCAAGTCTATTTTAAATGGCTAATGCATCATAGGCAAAATGCAATCTAGAATAGGCTCGGCTAATCCTAGGATGGCATGTGAAATGCAACAAGTAACATGTATTCAAGTTAGATTTGAAATACTATGCAGTTAGCATGATGCGCCGAGCCCGGTACATGCAATACTGATGAATGAATGCACGCATGCATAGCATAAGGTATGCTAAATTAAATATGCCCTAGTACTAACCATCAAAAGCAGGTAAGTAAAAGGGAGAAAGAAATGGGGGTTGGAAGACATGCACACACACACCCATACTTATTACACATTCGCCCTCGCTCGGACGGACCGAAAGAATAATACAATTTAATTAACTAATCAAGCTAATTAAATAATTACAAACCAATTAACTAGTTAAGAAAATTAACTAGCTATGAAAGCAATAAAACAACCTCGGGAAGACGGTCCCATGCATGCGTGCTCGGGTTTTCTCGGAAATCCGTTACCATGCACAAGCTGCCTCTGTTTACCCTGCTCCGCTCTTCTGAAAATTTCACAAGTCCCAAGGATGCTTCAGCATCACTCTCTGAAGGTTGTGGGATATCACCGGCCAAGGGGGAACACCACCGGCTATAGGTAATTGGTCGTCAACCATTGATATGGCTCTCGGCCTCAAATGTTTGGTCGGTCGGCAATATAGATGGTCGGCCGACCATGTATGCCTGCAGAATCCTATTTTGACAGCAGCAGAGGGAAAACATGGCATGGCAATGCATTTTCAAGCAAATGTCTGCACCACCACACTCCTTATCATGTTTATGACTCAAAGAAGGATGGTCCTTGACTCTCGGACCACCAATCGCACATTTCAATGCGTGATGGTCCAAGAAGCCAAGTTATGCATTTTAATGTCAAATGTAATGCACACAAACACATAAATGGCCCAACCTCTATCACTTGATCAAGAGACAAGGCATGCATGCTCAATGTAGTGCAACCTAGGCATGTGAGCTAAGTATGCACCATGAAATGTAAGCAACAAAACCATGTGCAATAGGCACTTGAGCTAAACAAGTAAGCATGCAAGGCATATAACAACAATGCTAATGGCAAGCATGCAACAATATGTGAGGGAATTAGCATGGAGACATGCAGAGCATCTTAACAAAGGAAATGCATGCTAAATGCAAAGTGACTCAAGCATGCAACACATGCGATAGACCAAGTATGTTACAACACACAAGGCGAGCATGCAACAACATGCAAACAATGGACTTATACCAATTTGGGCAGCTCTCAAATAAGCCCAAAACAGTGGCCAAATGCTAAGGAAATGAAGGCCAAAATACACACAAACATGCATGCACACATGGTTCAAAACTTAAGCATCAAAGAGCAACTTTTAAGCACACTTAAAAGGGACAAACATGGACATATGGCATGCATACTAAGCTCTGAAAATCATGTTATAAAGGTGCCAAACCAAGTAAACAAGACAAGCCAAGCATGCAACAATGTCCAAGACTCAAGGGGACTTAAACCAAAGCTATATGATGCAAGCCCCAAAGGGCCAGGAGGACCTAAAGCAGGTCCAATGCAGGTCTAAACAAGACCAAAGACGCACCTAGATGGCATCTAAGTGGTCTAAACATGGAAGCATACATAAAGGTCCAAACATGGAGCATAAGACACAAGCCTTTTAAAGCATTAAAGGGGCATCAAATGCAAGCATACAAGCATACCACAAGGACTGAAATGATGCTATAAGTGGTGCCAAACCACTGGAACAAGCCAAGTAATGCATGCTCAACACTCACACACCCAAGGCTAACAAGCCAAAATGCAAGGTGGCTATACAAAGCATGTCATGGATGGCCAAAACAACCACAAACAGACCTTAGGCATATTAAAACATGCACAAAAGCTTCACAAAGCTAGGCCAAAACAAGTGAGCATGGTAGTCTAAATGCTAGGCACATGTTAAGGCAATTCACGGCATTACAGGACAAGTATGCAAAGCAAGCATGGTGTGTCTAAACCAATTAAAAACAGTGCTATATCATGGCAAAATAAGCGCAAATAACACTTAAGACATGGTCAACATGAACTTAAACAAGATGCTCGCACATGAGGCTAAAATGGCCAACACTGAAGGCAACAAGGAGAGGGAATGGCCCTCTCGTTCTTAGGATCTTAAAGTACCATCCGTACCACTGAAATTCAGAGGGATTTCAGCGGTGAGGAGGCCCAAACAAGGTGGTCCCGGAGCTCACCAAAAATAGCACAAAATGGGGGCCAAACAAGGCCAAAGAGGGGTCAAACCACCCCAAACACCAAAGCAACCTAAACAACTATTTAGAGCACTCAAAAACAAGACTTTTATTAGTTATACACAAAGTCTAAAAACAAATGCAAGGTAGGTTAAAAGACTATGAAAAAATGGGGAATAAAGAACAAGAATCTTACCCTTGTAGACCCCTTCAAGGATTGAGCTCCAGCAACCTTCCTTAGCTCGAAACCAGCTCAAAACTTTGAAAACAAACCTTTGGCACCTCAGCAACCAAGGTAAGGTGTAGCACTAGGTGTTTACGCACAAAAGTAAGACACAAACACACTTATACACACACAAAGGCAAAAAGAGAGAGAGATATAGAGATAGGTGATACACAAACCCTAACCCTAATCCAGACCTCTGGAACTCAACCTCCTAACCTTTGAGAAGGGAGGAGAAGGCCTCCCTTTATAGAGGATCACTCTTGCAAAGCTTACAAAACAAGCTAAGCAAGAGTGAAATCCCTCGATACACGTGTATGGAGGGGGGGCAAAGTGGGTGCCAGCTAGCACAGCTGGCAGAAAATATCTGCGAAAAGCAGATACACAGTGGTCGGCCTGCCAAAGATTCCAAATTGGCCAAAACAATGGTCGGCCTACCATCAATAGTGCTGACCGGCCAAACATTTGGCCGATGGCAACAAAACAGTGGCTGGGGGCCTCAAGCCATGACCGGTGAGGTGTGGGGATGGCCAACAAGCCATTCCCTGCCCTCCAAAAGAAAAAACACAAGTGTTAGGTGCAAAACCAAACACAAAACAGTCGAGTCGAGAGATCCTGAGGCAAGGCGCGTGGCCGAGACCTCCGGGAACTCAAGACGAACACGAACATGGATAATCACCGAGTGTTCAAACGGTGACGTCCAAGTCTTGAGGACGGTCAAAAATGGGGTGTCTACAGTTGCCCCTCTTTGACAGAACTCGAAAGTCATAACAATGACAGGAGTGAGTGTCAAAGCCGAGAGACAACCCATTTTTGACAAGGCCGAAGACTTAGACAAAGTATGCAAGACAATAAATATATACGCCCGAAGGCGGGGCAAAATGCAACTGACAATGCACAAAGCCGATCATAACTTATGATCATGCAAAGAAAGTTGTAACGAAGCATATCATGCAACAGTTTTAAGAAAGAACCAAGCTACATTACAATGCAGAAAGGATGAAAGAGAATTATTCAATTCTCGATACGTCTCACACGGAGAATACAATACCTGTGCGGCTCGTCTGGTTGCACCAGCTTCAAATGAACCGTACATACAATATCGTGCCTGAAAGAGAAAGAAAACTTAACAGGTACGATATTGTTTGCAACATGCATAACAATGCAATCTAAGCTGCGTAACAACGCAAGTTAAGGAGTGCATGACAATGCAACCTATGTGTGACAACGCACAACAATGCGGAATGGATACAAAATGATAATGCAATATATACAAAACTATATATAAACAATGCAAATGATATACAGTGCAATTGAAACATGATCAAACCATAAGCAGTTCAAAACCACACAAATATCATAAAGATGATGGAGATGCAAAGTCCGTCTACTATAGAAAAGGTGCCGACACCCTCAAACCACAATACCAGTAGTGGAATAGGCGCGTACACATGTAGAACTATGAGTTGTGTAGACGGACACAAGATACAAGTAATTGGGTGGGATGATATAAGTGAGGCATGCTCTGTTAAGGAAAGACCATGATCCTAAATGCTGGACGCAACAAATTACACTACAATGTAATATATACAATGGATAAGGCATGCAGCCAAAACATATCTTGCCTAGGAAAGGCATGGACACAAACAACCACGTTTAACACAGAAATGGTGCCATCACCCTCAACACTAGGTGCGTACACATAGTATCATAACTGTGCTTCAACGCGAAAAACGTGGAAAGGCGCAAGCCGTAGATGGTTGCGATGCAATGAATGCATGAAAGCTACAATGCAATATTTACAATATGCAATGGATGCAGCGGATAAGGCCTACGGCCAAACCGTATCATGCCTAGGAAAGGCATGGACACATACAAACCGTGTCTAACACAGAAACGGTGCCGTCACCCTCAAACCACAATACCAGCAGTGGAATAGGCGCGTACACATAATATCATAACTGTGCTTCGACGTGAAAAATATGGGCACATACCAGACCAAGCTTAACATGGAAAGGCGCAAGCCGTAAATGGAGGTGATGCAGTGAATGCATGCAAGTTACAATGCAATATATACAATATGCAATGGAATCTAATATTTATAATGGATAAGGCCTGCGGCCGAACTGTATCTTGCCTAGGAAAGGCATGGACACATACAAACCACGTTTAACACAGAAATGGTGCTGTCACCCACAAACCACAATACCAGCAGTGGAATAGGCGCGTACACATAATATCATAACTGTGCTTCAACGCGAAGAGTACGGGCACATACCAGACCAGGCTTAACATGGAAAGGCGCAAGCCGTAAATGGAGGTGATGCAATAAATGCATGCGAGCTACAACGCAATATATACAAGCTAAAATGCAATGGAATGTATGTAAAGGCAATATTTACAGTGAGGTGCATGACACATGCACTATATACAGTGTAATGCATGACAAATGCACTATTTACAATGTAATGCATGACATATGCACTATTTACAATGTAATGCATGACATATGCATGTTTGTTTTTTTATTTTTTTGTTTTTTGATGTTTTTTTTTGAAGATGCATGATAATGCAGATAAAATTGAATGTGCGACAACGCATGTCTTTTGAAATGCATGACAATGCACATGAGTAGCGCATAACAACGCGAGTGAGGGATGCATGACAATGCAACCTAGGATAAAACCCGCCAAGAGTCGCTTGGGCACGACAAAAACCAAAGGACTTGCACCTTCAGAGGATTTAAGGTCTCCTAGACCTAGCATATTTAAGGTCTCGCCAGACCGCAGGGAGGTGCATAACAATGCAAGTCAGCTTGCGCATGGCAATGTGAGTATGCATGCATAATGATGCAATGCATTTGAAGTAGTTTCCGAATGTTTGCAAGATACAAAAAGGATACGAAAAGGATACACCCTTGCACGCATTCGAGTACTACGCACAGAAAACACGGTCCGAGGTAAAAAACGGAGTCCGGTTGAGCTTCAAAAATGCACTCTCTTGCACTGTGTTGACCAATGGAGGCCCTAAATCACATCAAAGACCCAAACAAAGGTGTAGGAGGTTCACCGGCCATAGGGGGAGGTCACCGGCCATCCACCGGACACCAAAAAACTCCACCGGCCATCTATTTGGCCGACCAGCCAACAATGTGGCCGACCGGCCAAATATGCCTGAATCGGGGCAGTTTGGTCAAATCGGCACGGGTTTTTAAATATAGGGCTTCTAGCCCTATATTTTCACTTTCCTCTTGGTCGAAAAAGAGCCCCCTCTCTCTCTAGGTTATTTCCCAATCTTCTATCCACGTCTTTCCTTAGTTTTCGGGCCCGTTTCACCGTTTGATTCGCGAAACCCTCGCCGTTTCGAACATTTTGAACCGAACAAATCTTTATTTCGGTGTCTCTTTCTCAATTTCCGCCACTCGGGGTTTGTTTCCCTCTAGTTTTCCTTGATCTCTGTGCCTTTTCCACACCCCGACCTTTTCGGCCATTTTTCACCCTCCCGGGATTGACTTTTCGGTTGACTTTTCATATTCTTGCCAGGTTTTCACTCTTCTGGCCATTTTCGCACCATTCTTGAGATGACGGACAACATTCCAGGCGGTGGGGCTCCCCCGGAGATAGATATGGACCCAGAGGCCGAGCTTTTGTCGCTTCACATCCGGCCGTTTGATCCGGCGGCCTACAGACCGGCGATTCATGTGCTGCCTCCTGACGGACTTTGCCAGTTCAGGAGTTTTGACAGGAGGGTGCCACCAGAGCTGTTTCTGCGTGAGCCAGAGACGCACCTTTCATATGGCACTTCCGAGGTATATTCTTCCCCGTTTCATTTTCTGCAAAGTAGAATACCTAACTGCCATAGTCGATTCTGCCTTTAACTGTTTGATCCGGATACACCGATATACTATATGTTGTAGTTGACTGTGAACACACCTGCATTTGGTATCTGTTTGAATTGGAACACGCGTACACACACTGTATTTGCCCTAAACCACTCAAACATACTGATACATCACATGCTGTAGTTCACTTCGAGCATACCGGCACCCAATGTCTGTTTGAATCTGAACACGTGCACACACGCTATATCTGTACTGAACCCCTCAAACACACTGGCACATCATATGCTGTAGCTCACTGCGAGCACACCGGCACCCGATGTCTGTTTGAATCTGAACACGTGCACACACGCTGTATTGTTACCAATTCTGAATGTTCTTCAAAATTGTACATTGAATATTGCTTTGCAATTGTTTTCGTTTGAATACAAGGGGATTCCCATGCCTTCCGGGGTTATGGGAATGTTGCTGCCCGCGGATGGTACATGGAGCTATCGGACGCAGTCCGCCACATTGTCAACCAGGCCGGCTTCGGCGTCTTCTGCAGGGGACTCTTACGCCTTACCACGAGCAGGCCTCTTCTTGCCGCCCTGGTGGAGAGGTGGTGGGACACCACCGATTCCTTCCACTTCTCTGCCACAGGAGACATGACGATGGCTCCCTTCGACAGCTCGATGCTCATCGGCATCGGGGTAGGGGGTGATCCGATCTCCTTCGATACAGACATGGACGAGTGGGAGGCCGCTCTGATGTACTTGCTTGGCGACCTACCGCCTCTTGCCCGTCCAGGATTTGTCAGATATTCATGGTTCGAGGACAACTTCAGGGTTCAGCCAGCTTTAGCTGAGGAGGCGCCGATGGCTCAGGAGGAGGCGGAGCAGTATATACGCGGCTTCCTTATGTTCTTGCTGGGGACGACACTCTCCACCGACCGGGTGAACACTGTGCCCCTCTGTCTGCTGAGCGCTTTAGTGGACGTCACGTGGATCCGCAACTATGACTGGGGTGGCGCAAGCTTGGCCACACTATACGGCTACATGAGTTCATCCTCTCGCCTCAGCGGACAGTTGTTCAGAGGCTACTAGCGGGCTTGGGAGGTACATCCTCTTTCTCTGTTTAACAATTCTGCTCTACATTATTTGTATTATGTACACTGCACACACTGCGGTCTGCCTCACGCTGACTGTATACTGCACACACGGCACACATATAATCTGCTTTACACTAACTGTACGCATTGCACCACACACATCATATACTGCACAATCTGCTGCCAACTGACTGTACACTGCACGGACTACAAACATGTAATCTGCTTTACACTGACTGTATACTGCATGTACTGTACACTCTGCACGATGCATTGCACAATATACGATTCTGCAGTTTCTGCTTTATCCTGCATTCTACTTTGTCTGTATTCTGCTTTATCTGATAAGCATATTGATACCTGCTTTATTGCACTCTATAGTTGTGGGTCTATGCCTACTTCCCGAGGCTTGCCCTAGTGCCGGACGAGGATACCGCCCTCGGCGTTCCATTCTCTCGCCGCTTTGACATGAGATGCGTGCGGAGATCCCGGGAGTCGTTTATATTCTTCCGCCGCTACTTCGACATCATCACCGTCGCAGAGTTATTTTAGAATTTTGCAGTTCATTTAAGCTTTGCTTTACATTATTCTTTCGATAACAGTAGATATCCGACTGTGTACCGTTTGCAGATTACCTGGCAGCCTTGGGCTCCGTTGCCAGTCGCAGTTCGGGAGCGGTATGCTGGTGCTGAGGAGACTTCCCGATTCAGGATTCTGCTGGAGGGCCCGGTCTGTTGGTCTTGGTACCGGGGCGAGCGATTCCTGCGCCAGACTTTTGGTTTACTAGAGTAGATAGCCCCGGGTCCACCTCCTATCCACATGAGGGACACTAAGAGGTACACCCCATGGGAGATGGCCACTTATACGATCGGTTGGGATGGGGAGGGCTTTAGAGGCGAGGGCGACTATGTAGAGTACGTCCAGACCTATATCATGCGGCCTCTAAGCAGTGGTCGTCGAGCTGAGAGAGAAAGGCCTACGGCGCCAGTGGCTGGAGCGGGAGCAGGAGCACCGAGGATGGCTCGGGTCTGTGGCAGGAGTGGGGCCCAGAGAGGACGGGGGGCTAGTTGGCCTACACTGCCCATGACGATGACATGCAGAAGGCAGGGTGGGGAGACTTATCAGATATCCCCTTCGCTCCCTCTCCGGCTGATCACGAGCTAGTCGGTTTCTACGACTTGCCTCTGGTATGTACTACTGCATTTTATACAGTCATTTCATTTCATTTCTCTTGATATTTTGCAGAATATTAATACTTCTAACACTTTTACAGGCTTCATCCGAGTATACTCGCTAGTCCCTGGAGCTGAACGCCTCCATGATGGGGATGCTACAGCGGAGCTTCGACCTGCTGGCCATTTATAGTATCCTGGTACGTTCTTTCGACCATCATCTCAAACTTTGCATAATCTGATGCATCGCACCATCAACACAGTACTTGATATACGACCCTCACGGCATTCGATACACTGTAACCCACAGACTGTCCACAGCATTACTCAAGGCATTCATACACTGCACTCAGTCACTGCATTCTGTACTCATATACTGCTCACGGTATTCACACACTGCATTCTGTACTGATACACTGCTCATAGTATTCATACTCTATTTTGCGTAGCATACTGATGCGTTTGCCATTTGTACTTTTCAACCTCCATTCCAGATGTTGGCAGCAGGAGGTGCTCCAGCTGGACCTTCTATTCCTACTCGAGGAGGAGGGCGATGAGGCACAGTGCATCCCCACGCCAAAGCGGGACGCACTCATGTTGGGAGTAGCTCTCGAGCACTGATCCCAGATGATGACGAGTCCGAGGCAGAGATGGAGGCGGAGGCATCTGAGGAGGAGACTAGAGATGGCTCGGATTCAGGCTCAGATTATGGAGATGGTGATGACGCTCCTGACCTTCGTCCAGGAAGAGGACGAGGACAGACTCTCAGGCCTGAGATGATTGATGCTGATCCAGATTTTTACTTCTTTTCTTCTTTTCGTTTTACTTTTTCTTTTTGCTGTTAGCTTGAGCACCTTGTACTGCCGCAGGCAGGTTTTATTTTCTTCGAAACTTTGTACTTGAAAAGATGATGAAATGAAACAAACTTTTTGCCTGAAAAAAAAGTGTTACATTTGTGTATTTCATACATTGCATCGCATTGCATCATGTTACACCTCAATGTAAATGAGATTGATCTCCTGTCTGAAAATCAAACACTTGTATTGTAATAACTAGGTAGTGAACCAGCTAATGACAAAACAACTTGTACAACCCACTGCTCATTCTGAACACACAACCCCTAACACAGTGCTTGGTTTACTCTGCATACAGCCTATACACACAGTTCGTTCAACGCACTGCTTATTCTGAACACACAGCCCATTCTGAACACTGCTCATTCTGAACTCATAGCCCACAGCAGCATATTACCCATTCTGGATACACGGTTCATTCTGAACTTTGTAGAAGTTGAAACACACTCAGATGCTCTAAAATTTCTTACTTCGCAATCCGGAACCCGAAAGCTTCAGATAGGTCCTGGTTCTACTGTTTTGACATGTCCTAGGTTAAACCCTGTGGTTGTTGAAAGAACTAATCTTACTTTGCACAAATGTGGAGAATGGCACAGCACTCTAAGCGCAAATGATTTGAGGAGAGGGTTTTCAACCGGGTATTGAGCCTACGACTGAACACAACATACTACGACTCAACCAAAGGTATACAACCTAAACACAACGAGACACGCTCAGAACAAACCTAAAACAAGAGTTAAGGTAAACAAAACAAAAGACATGACACACAGACACGTCATAAAAACAAGAGACTTCTCAAATCACGAGGAGCCAGTTTCTCTGGGTATTATTTCCTACCCTCTTTCCTTTTGTGATTCTCGCATCATTCGGCCCTCAGGCTCGGTTTTTCTCTCAAAACCCTTTTGCTCACTTTTTTTTTCTCAGCGCACATGTCTCTATTCTTTACTCTCTCATTTTTTTCATCCTTCCCTAGATATGGTCGGTGAATAAACAAGAGGTTGTGGGCTCATGCCCAACACCGTTAGCTCGCAGCTATTTCCTCCAGTGACGTTTAGTCGATGCTCCGGATGAGGGAATGGAGTATCTTAATCCATTCCGAGTCGTGCTTCGCACTTGGCTTGATACCTCGTTGCTCGGAGGGTGAGAGAGCTTTCAGCCCTTTAATGACAGCTTCAGCTGTGCCCTTTCTAGCAAGTATGCTGGTGATGAGGGAAAGACAAGAAACCTGACTCAACTGTGCCCCTAGTTCATCATTTTGACCATTTTTTATTTTGGTTTTCTACTAAAACAATGTTGACCAAAATGAGAGTTAGATTAACATACTTGTTCAATTTTTGATCTGAAAATCATGTAAGTCAGGCTATGAGCACTGAAAATTTTTCTTTTTGGGAGGGTCCAAGAAAACGGTCCAGTTTTGAAAAAGATGGAACAATTTTCGAGAAAATAGTCAACCTCAGTAAAATTGCCCCTTGGATCCGAAGGAAAATTGCCCCTTGCCTGAAAAGAGCTGCATGGCAACGAAAAGTTGCCCCTTGTCTGGATAATGCCGTAGCATACTGTAAATAGTCCTCGTTAGTGATGATCGCAACCGAACTCTCGGATACAGAGAAGATGAAGATGATCAAAACTAATATATGGACACAGTCACTTTGAAAGTGTTGGTGGCGGGACTTCAGGATGAAGTTGCCTACGTATCCCAAAGATGGGAATCAAGCCTTACGTAGTTCCGGTTAAGGTACACTCGTGTATTAACCCTCACTTTTTAGGCTCTAACTTTTGCCAAGGCTCCCCTTCCGGGTTTTCAACCTTGCGCGCTTTGTTCTTCTTTTCTTTTCAATTCTTTTTCTTTTTTCTTTTTTTTTTCATCTTTTCTTTTCATTCATTTTTTTTACATTTCTTTTTTCATCTTTTCTCTTCTCTTTTCTTTTGCATTTTTTCTCTTTTTTTTTTTTGTATTTTTCCCTTGCTCTAACTTTTGCCTGGGTCGCCCTTTCGGGTTTTCGGCCTAGCGAGCCTCTCAAATGGTAAAAGTGTAACAAGTCCATGCCAAATGCTTTTAGGGTTTTGAAGCCATCCGTATTCAGGAGAGTGGTTGTTGTATTGATTTACAGAAAGATCCATCTTCGACTCTTCGAGCACATCGGACATTTTTGCCCCTAGTTCGAGTGGCGCTTCTGATTTAGCTTTGCAAGCTTCTTCTGATGAGGTCTGATCTTCTTGATCCGACTTTGGTGCCTCTTGTTCGAGGGCTGCTTCAAATCTGGCCAGACAGGCCTTGCATTGCGGTTGATCGTTGAACAGTCTGAACCCAAGGTCCAAGGTTTGAAAGCAAGGGCTCAAGTCTCGAGGCTAAGAGCGATCCTAAGCTGCACAATCTCAAGAGCGATTCCACATAGGTCTTCGCAGGACTGCGCAAAAGATTTTGTTTTTGAAAGTTTTTAAGAAAATGACAAATCGCTCGCGCTGAAAATAGTGTGAAACCAATCTGGATCTGGCCAGGGTCCTTCTCAGTACTCATGTTAACAAACATGATTTCATTCATTAAGGGCTTAGCAAGCCTCTCTTTCTCTTAATTGATCAAATTTTTGCAAAACCCGAGGAATTCCTTCCTCTTCGTTTTCATCACCGCAGTGTTCAAAAAGTTTTGAAAAACTTAGGTCAATGCAATGAGTTTGGGGTGCAGAAGAGTAAGTGAGATGCTCCGCCGTTTCATTCACATCCTCTGGCACAACTAGCTCAAGGTAGTAATAAACACGGAAAACATGATAGCCGTAGCTGTTTCATTCAGATTTCTAGGTTGCAACTGGCTCCACAGTAGAGACAGACTCAAAAGAAAACAAAAGGAGAATTACAAAACAAAACGGTGTTCGAGGCAACAACCCCAGAATCACCTGACATTCTATACAATGGGACTGACTTGACACAACAAGACAGACCCTTAAGCAAAAAGACTGACTCAAGACAATGAGACAGAACAAAAACAAAACAAAGAACTGACTCGACACCCAAGCCATAAATTACAAAACTGCATTCGCAAATACTCCTAATAGTGCGTGCCAAACGCCACATCTGAAATACACCGGGCGCCGCCCGCAAGTGGTCCACCCCCTAATCACATACTTGCAGTATCCTCGAAGTCCAACAACTCAGTGGTGACAGACTTTGCTGAGGTAGGTGGGAGGATAACCTCATTGTCGATCAAATCCTGCACTTCGTGGCGAAGGCGGAAACAACCGTCGGTACTGTGACCGGTTTGCTAGTGGTACGCGTAGTACAAGGCAGCATCATATGTGAGAGGGAGATTCTTCGGTAGAGGTCGAGGCTCGAGGGGTTTAAGATGCCCCTTTTTAGCCAAAATTTAAAATGCCCTAGACAAAGGCATGTAGAGGGCATGAAAGACTCTGTGCCCCCGAAGCAGATACTTCGAAGTCTGAGGATTCTTGCTAGACGCACTAGCGAAAGGGTTAGCAGGCACTGCCTTGGCTTTCTGATCTTTTTCCGGTGCACGGTTGGGAGCGGAAGGAACTGTTCTGGCGTGACGGGGCCTATCCCGATTTTCTGCCTAGCTTGAACTGCCCTCGGCTGGAGTGGGGAAGGAATCATCCACAGTCTTAGCCATGACTGCGAGTACTTGTTGCTTATTCATCCCCCCGGCTTTCAAAGCCTCGACTGCCCACAGCAGTTGTTCAATGGGATCAGCATCTGTTCCTACTTTGTTCTTACCTCTAGCCTCAGCCTGATCGAGGGTTTGGGTTGGTATATCAGAGCGGAACCCGATTGTTGTTGACATGTTATTGCCATAGCTTGAGACAGCCTCAGGCTAGCTGAGCTCGATCATAATTCGCCCCAGTAGCGGGGGCTCCTGCGGTACAAAATTCCCGGCATACGATGTGGTTGGTGGCGAAGCCGACATTCCATAGACGAGATCAGCCACAGACCTCTGAAGGTCACCAATCATTCCCATTAACTCACACGTGGTGGGCTCACGAGCTTGATATAACTGGGGTGTCCCGATCGGGTGCGCAACAGGCGACCTGGGCGGATGCGGTACATCGACATTGGTCTCATCCTGCAAGATGGTTCCTTGGTCTAATGCGGCTGCCATAACCACAATTTCTTCTGAACTTTGGGTCATCATAAGTCCGCTGAGCTGAACGGTGACTGACGGATGAGATATCTACCTTTTTTTCTTTAAAAATTAATTTTCGAGTTTTTTTTTTCCATCGAATTTAGGCATCAGATTCATTTTATATATTTGTGATAACAATTTTTTGATGAGTTTACAAATAAAAATTGAATATCAATGCATTAAATGAAAGTACCCAAAATAAAAAGACATTGCACTAGCATTTTTGCCATGAAAAAATGTATATCAATGCATTAAAAAATGTATATCAATGCATTAAAGGTTGTACTCAATTAGAATTGCTAGTTTAGTAATCAATAATCAAACTAAAAGCTCCATTGACAACCAGAAGGAAAATTTTATTAGGAAAAAGTGGATGAGTCACCAATGAAAATCATAAAAGACACTAAGTTTAGGACTTGATAATTCTACGACATTAAAAAAGTTGAGAAATACTTAAAAATAAGGATCCTAGTGTCATAGAGAATATAATGGTGCTCCTGTAAAATTTACAAAGTTGGTTTATAAAAAATAATAATAATAATTAAAGTGCGGGCGGTTTTTGCGGGTTGCGGGTTTAAACCGCGACCCGCCCGCAACCCGCAAATTTGTCATATTTCAAACCGCATCCGCCCGCATTATGTTTGCGAAACCGCCCATTTATATGCGGATTTGGCGGTTTGGGCGGTTCGGATAAACCGTTGCCCACCCCTACTTTACGGGACCTCATAATAGGGTTGTTGTGCCTTGGTACAGCAGCAACCCTCCGTCCATGGAACACGGAGTTACACAAATTTAAGGAGTGAACAATAGAGCACTATAAGCTAATTCTCTCTCTCTCTCTCTCTCTCTCTTTCTCTCTCTCTCTAAGATGAGAAGCTCTCTCCCACTGTTGGGTATGGTCTCTGGGTTTATCCCTGCCTCTATTTTTCTTTCTCCCGTCTCATCTCTTCGTCTTTGTTCCTGAACCCTTCTTCCTGTTACCCTTTATAGCCACTACTCTCACCCTTTGCTCTCCACTCCTCACCCCTCACCCATCCATTTCTGGCCTCCCCATTAGTTTCTCTATTTTTCGTGTCCCTGTTTCTGGGTCTGAGCTTCTCTCACCTTCACCTTTCTCTCTTCTCTACTCAGTTATACTCTCTTTCTTACATTCATCTCCCCCTCTGCCATTTCCTTTGCTTACTCATATGACGACGCATACGCAAGTTTCGAATGACCTCTTCACCATTGACCTGGAAGAAGGTATAGATAAGAGTGTTGATAACTCGCATCTTTGTCTAATCGGAAAGATTTTAGCTCCTAAATCCCTTAACAAACAAGCGGTCTCACGTATCATGCTTGGAGCTTCAAAACTTAAGGCTGAGGTTTCTATATCTCCTTGGGCAGACAACATTTATTGTTTTAGCTTTCAAAATGAAGACAACAGAGCTATGGTTCTTCGAATGGCCTCGTGGTCAATAATGGGTAATCTCCTCGTTCTTCAACCACTCTCTATTGAGAAACTTATTCCTGAGATAGAATTTACTTATTGTCCATTCTAGGTTCAAGGTCATGGTCTCCCCTTAGACAAAATGACTAGACATAATGAGCAGATTATTGGGGGCTCGATTGGGAAGCTCATTGGAGTGGAAGCTCCGAACGATGGCCTTCTGCTCTTACGCAGTTTTCTCCGAATTCGGGTGGATATTAATGTCACTCTTCCACTCCCTAAGGGGTTTATGCTATAGCGACAGAGCAAGGGTTCACCCGAGATGAAAGAGACCTGGATTTCCTTCAAGTATGAATGCCTCTCTGAGTTTTGTTATGATTGTGGAAAAATTGGCCATGACAGAAATTCTTGTAAATTCGTGTCTAGTGAGATGGGACGTCTTTCTGGCTATGGGCCTAACCTCAGAACTGGGGTAGCTCGAAATATAGGTCTTTCGGTGGAATTCTACAGGCAACAGATCAATGAGTTGGAGGAGCACCTTAACCCTTTACTCCGGCGTAATTCTAACCTCCCTACTGAATGCGGGGATGCTCCGAGGGCAGACCCTCCAACCGGCCAAACCAGTACTCTGGCTCATGAGGCACCACCACCTTCATCGTCCGTTACTCTTGCAGAAAAGGCTGTACAGAACAGAACGCCTCTTTGTTCCCACGTGGCAATAAAGGGGATACAACTGGGGCAACAGGGCCTACTTCACTGCTTGTGCACTTTCAGCTTTTGTCACCACCTGAGGTAATGCTCCTACCACTTTCCTCTTTGGCTCTTTCTCGAACTGGGCCTAATCTAAATGATAACTCTGCTTCTGTGGGCCAAAACCATACTGAGCTAGCCTACTTTGTTACTGAGCCTTCGGAGGAAAGCCCCAACTCTCTCAATAGCCCACCCTCACTCCTGTCTAAAGGCCCAAATTATTCTGTTGAAAGTAACCCCACCCCTAGCCCAACTTCCTCACCAAAAGCCCTCACCCTCTATAAAGAGGCCCCAACTAATTTCTTATCCAATGCCTTTCATGGGTTATCTTTAAAAAGAAAGGCCCCTGCAGAGGAGTTAACTAGCCCAAGCCCCACAAAATCTCTCAAACGATCCTTTGAACTAGTACTAGCTCCAAACCTTCCTATCGCAAAACTTTCTTTCCCAGCTCTTCTCCCTCCCTTCATTGGGGGCAAGTCCTATCCTCGAAAGGGCAAGGGGAGTAGACCTCTGAAAATGAAAGGAAACCCTGCTAGTGTGCTTACTAAGCCAAACTTATTCAATGTGGAAATTCGAGATGAACTCACTGTTTGGGCAGATTCAGAGGAACTCCTTTCCCAGGTCCCTAGCACCTTTCCTGTGGATTCCGAAAATTGTAACTCAAAGGCATTGGTGGCTGGCCTTCAACAGCCACACGGGCCATGCTAATCATCAGCTGGAACTGTCAGGGGATAGAATGACCTCTGACAGTCCAGATCCTTAGAGGGTTATGCATAACCCATCGTTCTAGCGTGGTGTTTCTAATGGAAACCAAGAATAAAATGGTGGTTTTGGAACGAATTCATAGACGACTTCACTTCCCAAACTTTTGCTATGTAGATCCTGAGGGTATGGTAGGGGGTCCAGCTCTGTGGTGGTCTGATAAAGTGAGTTTGGATGTTAGATACAAGAATGCAAATATCCTGAGGTGTGTACTCTCCGATTCTGGGGCCCAGTGGCTTGCTACTTTTATTTATGCCCCTGCTAGAGCTAGTCAACGAGATGTCTTTTGGTACCAACTCCGACTTGTTGCAAGGGAAAACCATTTTTCGTGGCTGTGTATAGGGGACTTCAATGAGATCGGGTCCGTAACCAAAAAAGAAGGAGGGACTGTGCCGAATCCTCGAAGAATTGAAAAATTTCAATCTGTATTGAACGATTGTGCTTTTATGGATCTTGAGTCCAAAGGCAATGTTTTTACATGGTCAAACAATCATCAGGGGTCAAGTATAGTTCGTGAGCGCATAGATCAGGCGGTCTCCACAGTGGCTTGGAGGGAGTTGTTTCCCTATGCCCAAGTTTTTCATGAAGTTATTTGCGGCTCTGATCATTTCCCACTCTTGCTTAATACTTGTATTCCTCCCAATAAAGTGCCTCGCCTCTTCAAATTTGAGTCCATGTGGACTACCTCTCCAAACTGCCAAACTGTTATACAAGAGCACTGGATGATGTCCCAATCGGGCTCTCTCATGTGTCGATTTTGTCAGAAACTCAAAACTTGTCAAAGGGGTCTTAAAGCCTGGAGTTTGGGCAAATTTGGTAATAACCGGGTGAAAATTCTAGCTTTGAAAGAGCATTTGGCCAGGCTTCAAGCTTTTCCTCCCTCTGAGGACACTTCAACTGCCCAAGGTCGTATTCAAGCTGAACTTTCTAAAACTATACTTCGGGAAGAGATGTTCTTACACCAGAGATCCCGAGTTAGGTGGTTACAATATGGCAATCAAAACTTTTCTTTTTTTCATGCCTCACTTACTAAAAGAAGGCAAACAAATTAGCTAAGTGCTATTCAAAATGATACGGGGCGTTGGTTCAACACAAATGAAGAGATTAACTCCCTCATTTTGGAGTATTTCTCTAACCTGTTTAAGAGCGAGCCTCCAAGGCCTATGGATGCTGCTTTGCAAGGGGTTCGGCATTCAGTGACAACCGAAATGAATCACACTCTCACTAGACCTGTGTCTGACTCGGAGATAAAAAAAAAAGGTAGCTTTCCAATTGGGTCCTTTGAAAGCCCCTGGCCCTAATGGATTTTCTAGGATTTTTTACCACCATTATTGGGATGTGATTGGGGAGGAAGTGACCAAGGCAGTTCGGAGCTTCTTTGAGAATGGACATCTTCTTCGAGAATGGAATCAAACTAACTTGGTTCTAATACCCAAGATTCCCAATCCGGTCAAACTCTCTCAATATCATCCCATCAGTTTGTGCAATTTCAATCTAAAAATCATTACTAAGATCTTGGCTAATAGGCTTAAACCTATTCTTCAACAGGTGGTTTCTCCCTATCAGTCGGCCTTTGTTCCCGGCTGCATGATCCAAGATAATATTATTGTAGCACATGAAGTTTTTCACCATTTGAATCTTAAGCGGAGAGGGGTAGCCTGTGCAATGGCCGTGAAGCTTAATTTTAATAAGGCTTATGACCAAGTTCAATGGGATTTCTTATCTGCCCTCTTAGAGAAGATGGGGTTTGTGGTCTTTGGATTCAATGGATTATGGCAGTTGTTACAACGGTGTCTTTCTCAGTCTTTGCTAATGAGAGGAAACGTGCTTCCTTTATCCCCACTTGGGGTTTGAGGCAGGGTGATCCTCTCTCTCCATATCTTTTTGTTCTGGTAGCTGATGTCCTCTCTGCTTCTCTGACCAAGAGCCTTCACGAAAGACGGATCATGGGACTTAAGATCAAGCACAGTAGTCCTCCATTGACACACCTTTTTTTCGCTGATGATGCATTACTTTTTGCCAAGGTTAATATGGAGGAATGCCTAGCTTTAAAACAGACCCCGGAGTCTTATTGCTTAGCGTTGGAACAGCTCATTAATTTTGACAAGTTTGGGATTGCTTTCTCTTCTAACACTCCGGCTCAGACCCGTCTCGACACTTGTGGATGTTTGTGTATTTCCCCTGCCCAACAAACTTCTAAATATCTTGGGCTTCCTTCTAGTTGGGGTAAATCAAAGTCTACGGCTTATAATTGTCTTATTGAAAGAGTTGTTCAGAAAATGCAAGGATGGAAACAAAGATTACTATCCCAAGCCGGTAGAGAAACCCTTGTGAAAACGGTGGTCCAAGCCATTCCCTCCTATGCAATGTCCTGTTTCATGCTCCCAAAAAAATTCAGCGATCAACTTAATTCCTACACCAACTTTTGGTGGGGTGGAGACCCGGAGGGTAGAGGTATCCACTGGGCGAGTTGGGCCAAATTCTCTCTTACCAAGTCTCATGGAGGTATGGGCTTTCGAGACTTTAATGCTTTCAACCTTGCCTTTCTTGCAAAATGTCACGACCCAAACCCGGCCCTATGGGTTTAGCACCGTAACCGGCCAGTAATCCGAGATTACCGAAGGCCTGCTTAACAGTAGTACAGTAAAACAGAGTACAGGGCCTGGCGGAAGCCAATACAGTAATTAAACAATGCCCAATGAGCTGTGACAGTCTGTATGCAAAAGGACTTTCCAAATATATTTACATTCAGTGGAAAGGTATACACGATATATACGATCATTCAGAATAGGGACCCAATCCCTATGTAACGGTACAGTAAACATTCAGTCTATACAATCCATTTGGTTATTACAACACAGCAAGACAGTACAGAAGGGGGAGTCCTAAAACACCCCTAAGCCTTAGCATGATAGGCTTGGAACCTCGCAGTGAGGCACGGTAGTTGGCTTGACAAAACTGGAGTAACCCTGACGCTCCTAGCCGCGGTCTGGTGCCTGTACACCTACATATATATATGAGCAGTGAGCTAAAGCCCAGTGAATAACATAATGCATAAAGAGGTTAAGAATGAATGTCCTTACAGTATGAAAACAGTTCATTAAATCAGTATTTCAGTCGTTCAGTCAGTACAGTCACATGTGGTACATCCATTAGCATAACAGTACAGTAAACAGTAGGTCTTAAAAGACCGAGCAGTAAATGATGGCTATCAGTCAGTAACAGTAGTGGTTCCAACAAGGGAACCGACAGAGATCTCTGTAACAGTAACAGTAAACAGTAGGTTCTAAGGATGCCACAATACAGTTCAGAATATAGGACATACATTCATTCAATTAACAGTATCAGTTTAAAAAGCAGTACAGTTCAGTTGTTCAGAAGATAATCATTTGTGAACATATCTTTACACAATCGTTACTCACAGAGTTCTGGGCTACAGTATGCTAGAGCGTCTCCTCAGAAAGCCAACCCTACACAGTTAACAGATTGAACACACTAAGCTACACAGCTGGGAAAGATAATAACTTAATCCCTAATTTGCCTTGGTGTGTTCTACATCTATATCCTCAATAAGATGTCTTAAACTAGGCCTAAGAATGCCTAGAATGGGATGAGGATGCAAAGATGTACTTTTAAAAGCATTTCAGATTTTTTAGAAAACAGAGGTCACGCTCGAGCGTAGGTCACTCCGCTCGAGAGGACATGCAGACAAAAGTACCCGCTCGAGCGGTAAATCTCCCGCTCGAGCGTACTGCAAAAGTACTAGATGGGTGAAATCTCCGCTCGATGGACGCTCGACGCTCGCTCGAGCTTGAGACACAAGACTCTGCTCGAGCGCCCAGTCCTCCGCTCGAGCGGATTGCAAAACAGTGCAGAGATACTGGATGCTCGGA
Organism: Camellia sinensis; assembly: GCF_004153795.1. Taxonomy (NCBI): domain Eukaryota; kingdom Viridiplantae; phylum Streptophyta; class Magnoliopsida; order Ericales; family Theaceae; genus Camellia; species Camellia sinensis. Next base: position 457,900 of record NW_021024684.1, read on the forward strand.
TTCCACGCTCGAGCGGGAGTGCAAAATCTGGAAAACTCAGATTGCACCTCCAAGCCAAAAACTAAGTTCAAAAGCATAATTTTCGATCCTCTTGGGCCCATTTTCTGGAAAACTCTTAAAAACTCATAGTTAAACATGATTCAAAACTCAATTTGAGATATCAAAGCCCAAGGGTGTTTAATTCAAACCCAATTTCAAACCAATTTCATGAACATGGAGAACATGCAAACATGCATGAATTCAAATCAATTCAAAGCTTCAATTTGATGCTCTAAGGAGCCAAGTCTTTCAAAAACATGATGAGTTCATGGACTTAAACATAATTGTGCACATGCAAGTAACATTTTTCCATGAAAACAACTCAATATCTACAATACAAACATGCATGCAAGGAATTAGCTTCAATTCAACATGTAAGAGCCATAAATTGGCTCAAGGCTACAATTTGCTATAAATCATGAAAGAATCACTTAAACTCAAGAACAAAAGGGTAGTTACTCTACCTTAGGTCTTCAATGCAAGACTAGAAGCTCAAATTAGCAACCTATGCTTCAATTCTTCAAGTAATTCTACCAATGAACTCAAGATCAACTCAATTCTCTCTCACTCTTTATCTTGGTCGGTTGAGTCTAAGGAATGAGCTGATGAAATGTGTATGTACGAGTGTAATGAGGCTCAAAGATGATCCAAGTAGTGGGCCACTTAAGTGGCATTAAGGTAATTAAGTCAAATTATGCAATTTACTACAATTTAGCCTAATTAATCATACCAAATCAGTTTTCAGATAGATATGCCATAAAATCCTATAAATTATGAGGATCATGAAACTTTAATCAATTTCTGGTTCGGCCGCCGATAAGGCCTTCACTTAGCAGTTTAAACACTAAAAACACGAACAGATAACAAATAATTGAACAGATAGAATTACAATTGAACAGATATACTCAGTCATTTCAGTTTCAAATTTCAGTCAGTCAATTCAGTATTTCATTCAGTTCGATTATCAGTCATAATCAGTTCAGTTTAACGGTAATCAGTGGTCAATCGGTAAACAGTGACGAGGGTTGTTACACAAAACAAGTTAGGCGGTTGTTAAAACACCCCAATTCCTTTTGTGCTCAATTTCTGAAGGGAATTTATTTTCCATCTTCGAATTTTCTATCAGCCAGAAAGGGGAGGCGAGCATCTTGGGCATGGTCGAGCATTCTTCAAGGGAGGGATCTCCTTTGTAAAAGCCTTCGGTGGCAAGTTGGTAATGGTCAATCCATCAATTTTTGGGAGGACCGTTGGATTCCTTCTTCTACAAATTTTAAACCAGTCAGTTTGAAATCAGCTGGCTGTCAAGTTCAGTGGGTCGGGGATGTAATCAATTTGACCCACGCTGTGTGGGATAGAGACAAACTTCTGGAGACTGTTAGTCAAGAGTATGTTAGTAATATCTCAGTCATTCCTATCTCATCTGAGGGTCAAGAGAATACTTTGACATGGCACTATACCAATAAAGGAACTTATGAAATCAAAAGTGGTTATCAGGTGGCCAGACAAAAGCTTTCGAAAGCGAGCTCCTCTTTAGTTTCCTCCTCTGTCTAGCCCCCTAAAAGCTTCTGGAAGTTCATTTGGTCCGTAAAGGTTCCCTCGAAAATTCGTAATTTCTGGTGGCAAGTCTGTTGCAACAGACTAGCAACAAGAGAAAATCTATTTCGGCGGAAGTGTGCTCCCTCTCATAATTGTCCGGTATGCCAAGATAGTGCTGAATCCATTGAGCATATTCTTTTCCACTGCGATTGGGTGAGAGCCATGTGGTTTGGATGTAATTTGAGGCTCCGAATTGGGCACGATCCGATTGTTTCAACTCTCTAGTGGACGGTGTCTCTGATGCAAACTTGTTCTCAGGTGCTTGACAAAAGAGAGATGGTGAGTAGGGTGGCCATTGTTGGTTGGTGTATCTGGAAAAGTATAAATGGCTGGGTTTTTAACCAATGTTCTGTGGATCCTCATCGGGTTACTCAACAAGCCTGTGCTTATTGGTGGGAATTTGAATAAGCCCAACATCACCGCAGACCTCCTTCACAGCAGAATTATATTCTAGGTTGCCCTCACCCTCAATGGGTAGCCCCCCCTCCTTGGCTTTATGAAAGCTTCCTGTGATGCCGGCTTCTCTTTTTCTGATGGCAGAGTAGCGTTGGCTGTGATTCTGAGAGATAGCCACGATAAACTGATTAATGGTGTGACCTCTATAGTTTACTCTTCCTCAGCTAAACAAGGAGAAGCTCATGCTATTCGTCTTGCTTGTATGTTTTTTCGAGCTCTAGGTCTTTCAAATATTCAAGTGGAGAGTGACAGCCAAGAAGTGATAACCCATTGTGTTTCTGAGATGGTTCCTCCCTGGGACATTTCTGTGTTCAGGTTGTGTCTTCTATTTCCCATGTTTCCTTTGACTGGTTACCTAGGGAGACAAATGGGATAGTGTAGACACCCCATTTTTGACCGACCTTAAGACTCAGACATCACCGATTGAGTGCTCGGTGACGTTGCATATCGTGCTCATTCAGAAGTCTCAGAGTCGCGGTCGTGAGCCCTGCCTCCGGATTTCCAAACCCTCTTCTGTGCCTTGTCTCGGTTTGCGAACCAGACTCGGTTTTCTCTATTTCTTTTCCTGAGGGGAGGGAGAGGTCCCGTAGACCATCTCTCAGTGGCCGTGGGCTACGTTTTATGGTCGTAGGCCATTTTGCCCATTTCGGAGCCCGGTTTCTGGTTTTTCGGGACTGTTGGCCGTGTGCCTCGGTTCGGGACCGCTTAACCGTCTCCATTTGCTCTGATTTTTGGCATACATCTTATTTTCTCCCTTTTGAGGGACACTGGGGTCTGAGAAACCCACTTCGTGGCCGAATGCCACTTTCGGTGCTTAACAGCCCATTTTCGGGACCCCGAACTGCGTGTTTTGGCCCCCAAGTATTTGTTTTGCATCGATTTTCGTTCATTTTTGGCAGGTGCCTCTGTTTCATCACCAGGAAGGTCACTGGAGGGTGGAAGGCCAACAATTATCTTGGCAACCAGTTATATTCCATTTTAGCCCTCCGGCACCCATTTTTCTCACTTCCGAGCCAATGTTGAACACCTTGGGGCTACTTTCTTCAACCACAAACCACATATTTGTGTTATACACACATGGGAGGACCCTAAAAGTTGGTGGCTGGCCACTAATGTTGATTGACCCTTTTGAACCCCTCCTAAAAATGGCTTGTTCTCTCTCCTGTTTTAGAGTTTCCAAATTCGAACCACAAGGTTGTGATGAGGAGACCTGGGAGGCCATCTTTTTGTGGTGGCCGGCCACTAACTCAAGTTGACCTTTTTGACCCCTAGCCGGCCGGCTAGGGGAGGTGGCCGGCCGGCCACCTGCAAGCCCAAAAGGTGGCCGGCCATGTTCCTTATGCCTGGTGCTTTACAGCTGTATAGTTGTTTCCCCCAGAAAATATCTGTATCCGGGGGATATTTTTTGGGGGAAAACTTGCCTCCTTTTTCCCCCACCTTTGCCCCTCCTTTGCTCTCTCTTTTTTTTCCATATAACCAGCAGGCAACATTGGTCTTGGGGGTTAGAAAAAATCATATTCAAGCTTGCATGCAAAAATCCTCCTCCATCTCTCTCATTTCCTTGAAAACCTTCAAGTCCTACACCACCATTCCTTCATCACCACCAAGCACCACCACCACCACTCCATTTCCAGCAGCAAGGAGGGCTTCCCAGAGGCTAAAGGTGCTGCAATCTGGTCCAAGAAGCAACAAAAGTGTTGGTCTTCAAGGGTAAGTAGACTTTCCCCCTTTTGTAGCTCTTTTTTTGTGCCAATTTCTTAGCCAAGTTGCTTATTGTTTTGGGCTCTGACCTTAACTGAAACTAGGTCTATTTTGAGCTATTCTACATGTTTGTTAAAGGGCTCAACCCTATTTGAGCCCCCCATCTTGCACTTGCTTCAATATCTTCCTTGAATACCATTTTCTTGCATGCTTTGGCAGCCCATTATGCTTCCATTTTTGGGCATTTTACAGAACTAAAAATAGGCTTATTTTGAGCCCCTCTTCAACATTGAAGAAGGGCTCAACACTGTTTGGGACCTCTATGCTATACTTGCTTTTATATCCCTCTTTGGTCCCCATTTTTTTGCATGTTTTGGTAGCCTATTATGCTTCGGTTTTTGGCCTTTTTACAGTACTAAAAATAGTCTTATTTTGGCCCATTCTTCATGTTTCATTGAGGGTCTTTGGCCGTTTGTGGAATATTTTGTAGACTTTGTGTTATAGCCACTTTTGAGCCTCATTTTGCATTGCATTTCTATCATGTTTGTATACTGTTTTGGGGTTTTTACAGTTCTGTAAATATGCATATTTTTGGTCCCTCTTCAATGTTGTAGAAGGGAATTTTTCAGTTTGGCCTTTGCACATATCACTTGCCTCATTGGCCACCTTTTGGCCCATTTTCTTGCATAAGAGCTTAGCCATATCTATATTTGTTTTTAGGATTTTTACAGTTCTATAAAGTGGCTTATTTTGGGCCCCTCTTCAATGTTGTTGAAGGGCCCTAACCTGTTTAGGGTCAGCAGCTGTGAGTTGCTTCATAACCTCATATTTAGGGCCATTTTTGCATGCCATTGTTGCCCTATCTTTGCTGGCTGTTTGGCCATGATTTGTACTAGTAAAATGCTTATTTTGAGGCTGCCTTGCTTCTGTCTTTTCATCTCATGTACCAATTATGCATGCTTTGTATAGTTGTAGTTCATTCTATGTGCCTAATTTTGCATTTCGGGAGAGATTCCATGCATCGGGTGTACTTTCGCCTCATTTCGGGGCTGTTTTCCCCCACATTTCAGTGCTGAAATCCCATTAACATGTTTTCATATCATTTTCCATGTCATTGCATTGCATATGTCATTGCCTCGATTTGCGTGCCCGTGTGCACGCGTTTCGAGGCACTTCATTTTCATCCATCGGCCTCTTATGTGAGTGCGGCTGAGGCTCTCTCATGTTAGTATAAGTCCATGTTTCATTCTATATGCCATTTTAGCCATTATTGCATTGCATATGCCATTACCTCGATTTGCGTGCCCGTGTGCACGCATTTCGAGGCACTTTATTTTCATCCATCGGCCTCTTATGTGAGTGCGGCTGAGGCTCTCTCATGTTTGTATAAGTCCATGTTGCATTCTATATGCCATTTTAGCCATTATTGCATTACATATGCCATTGCCTCAATTTGTGTGCCCGTGTGCACGCATTTCGAGGCACTTCATTTTCATCCATCGGCCTCTTATGTGAGTGTGGCTGAGGCTCTCTCATGTTAGTGTAAGTCCATGTTGCATTCTATATGCCATTTTAGTCATATTGCATTGCGTATACCATTGCCTCGATTTGCGTGCCCGTGTGCACGCATTTCGAGGCATTTCATTTTCATCCATCGGCCTCTTATGTGAGTGTAGCTGAGGCTCTCTCATGTTAGTGTAAAGTCCATGTTGCATTCTATATGCCATTTTAGTCATATTGCATTGCGTATCCATTGCCTCGATTTGCGTGCCCTGTGCACGCATTTCGAGGCACGCTCATTTTCATGACATTGTGTATGTTAGGATTGTATCTTTAGTCGCATTTCATGCATGTCATGCATATTGCATCGTGTTCGGGATAGGAGTTAGTCCAGGCACGGGAAACGAGGTGCGTTTCGTACTCCGAGTGACGGAACGTATCTCAATTCCCCAGTCACTGACACTCCGGATCACCCATGATGGAGTTAGGTTCTTGTTGTGATTACACGTGCATTCATTCTATTTGGTTGCACATTTCGATTCCTCGCCATCATGCATCGATATGCGTGATTGGTGCACAGAGGATCGAGGCATGCGTATATCTGTGAAAATACATTGCCATGCTCCTTTCCTGCTCTCTGTTGCAGCAAATGAAGAATCAGCAACTTTTTGGAGTTTGGCGCGCATTTCAAGAAAAGGTGTAAACAGAGGCTAATTGGGGCATTCCAGTGGATTTTCCGCGCAAGGCGACCCAAACATACATCATTCATCAGAAGCAAGGCAGTCCCTGGCTTGCACGCCAGTTTTACAGTTTCTTAGTTAATTTGGTTAATTAATTAGGAATTTGTATATTATTCGGACTGTAATATTTGGACTATAATATTCTTTTATTCGGGACTATATTTTTATTCAGACCCTCTGCGTGAGGGCATAACTGTAATAAGTGTGCGGTGTGTGTTGTATGTCTTCCAACCCCACGTCTTTCTCCCTGTTATTTACCTGCTTTATGGTGTTTAGATTAGGACATATTTCAATTTGCATACAGTATGATAGCATGTTTGCATTCATTCATCTGTTTTGCATGCACTGGGCTCGGCGCACCATAACTACTGCATCGTACTTTCAATTCCAAATTGAATACATGTTAGTTGTAGCATTTCATATGCCATGTTTAGAATAGCCGAGCCTGCTATAGTTGCATTTTGCATGTGTTGCATTAGGCATTTTTGTATACTTAGGATCATGCATGATTTCTAATGTAGTTTTCTATTTTGGCTTGGAGTACTCGGTAAGTTTCTAATGCTTTGCATCCTTGCATGCGTGTGAGTGACTGCCATGATAGCATGCTTACAATGAGGCAAATATGCTTATGTGATATAACTGCCTGAATGCCTGTGGGTGAAGGTTGGGTTACTTGGATTGGAATAAATCATCAATTGTTTTTGTTTTAAGCCACTAGATAGTGGCAAACCATCTTTCTAAGCCCACCTGCCGGTGGCAAAATCTGCATTTTAAGCCTACTTGCGAGTAGCAAACCATCTTTCAAATAAACAAGCATGAAATTGTTTTGTTCCAATTCGGGCGACCCAGTCTATACTTATTTGCTTGTGTGCATCACTTAGTAACTTACCTAATAACGGAATAAGGCACACAAAGTTTTCAAAAAATAGATATCATGGTTAGTAGGGCCGATCTTTGAATCGGGCGAGCGGGGGTGCTCACGAAGTGACCTTCCCCAATCGTGTACCCAAGTTCCGCGATGCCGAGCAACTTTGGTGATGACGGACCAGTGGCCTTTGGCACCGAGTCAGGGTTCCTAAATTTCCCATTAAAAAACATTTGGTGGCGACTCTGTATCTGGCAAAGCAGTCCATGTTTGGCACTTCTTTCAAAATATGTTTTCCTCAAACGATTTGCCGGATTTGGGACTCTTTGGTTCAGACTTAGAACGTGACAATTTGGAGAGATCGAGCTGTAGTGACCCAAAGAACAGAACGGGAGTCGTTCCTCCCGGGGCGTTCGGGGACGTCTACAGTTTCTGGCGACTCTGCTGGGGATTTAGAGAACTTGACTCGAACTCGTGATATCTGTTTTTGACTACACTTGTTTGTGATTCTTTGCATTGCATTTGCATTGGTCGCCTAGGACACCGTGTTTTTCCATCTGCTATTCCTGAACGGTTTGCCGGAGGCTTGTTTGTCAAGGCATGACCATGAAGGTGACCGGTTCTGTGGGCTTCTGCCCGTATGGAACACAAACCCGGTTTTACCGGGCCACCCTTTTTTAACCATTCGACCTAGTGTATATTCGGATCCGTAGTGACCATTCCAACTAGGACAGGTTGCTTACCATTTATAGGTTGTTTGAAGCCGTGCGTGCGTAGTGAAACCCTAGCTCGCTGACAAATAGGGACAGGGAAACCCTACTCCAACATTAGGGGTGTTTTGGCTCTCACTTGTCTGCTATGTGCTTTAGAGTGCGTCTCTACAGGAATGCATGTATCAGTGTATGAGTTTGGGCATCAGGCCTGCGGGCATTACTATCAGTATTTGGGAGTCAGCTTTACCTGTGGGTATCAGACTCAGATTTGGGACAGATTTTTGAGACAGAATTCAGTAGAGGGCACACTCATTCAACTATGCTCGTATCTGTTCAGATGGAATCAAGCTAAGATGCTGTCTGTTTTCTCTTTTGCTAGGGTAGTCTGGGAACCATAGCTTCAGAAAGCTCCGATATCCCCCCGAGGTTCATCGAACTTGTGCAGATAGACTTTTCTAGGTCAGAGATTCAGTTCAAAGGCAATCAGTGTTCCTTCGCCAGAGGCAAGGTAAAAAGGGCTAGTCGGGCACAAATCACCGGTTCAGCAGTTACCAGATCAATGGCATCCACCCCACCATTGAACAGTCAAGCTGAGGTCTCAATTTCTACTGCAGGGATAGATACCAGCCAATTAGATGGATCAGCAGAACACATCAGAGATGGAGGTAATGATGCGCCAGATGCAAGAGAGTATGAAACTCATGCAGCAGGATGTTGCCCATCAGGAGGAATTTGCCAAACAGCAGGCCGCGATCATGGCCCAACAGGCCGAACTAATCACCAGACTGTAACAGCAGAATGCAGCATCTGCTTCACACCAAATTCCTCCTCCGGCAGGGGCTCCATTACCCGAGCAAACACCTACCGTTCAGAATGCTCCCCCAACCACTCAGAACACCGTGCCAAATATCCAGAACCTGCAAGAGGACACGAATCTTCCAACGGGGCCAGCTCCGCCCCCGCTTCCACCACAGCTGTCCAAAACCCATACACCCAATCATCCGGACTCTCCCTTCGAGTTCGAGATTGATCATACCGCTTTGAAATTGAGCAAACTTGATAAGCTCTTCAAGAAATCCCAAGGGGTCAAGGCTATCCCGGATATCGAAGACGGATATACTGACGCGGCCGTAACATTGCCCGATAGGTTTAAAATGCCTCAAATTGACTGCTTTGACGGGTCCGGGGACCCCATGGTCCATCTCCGACTGTTCTCAGACATCCTGCGGCCGATGGGCCTAACACGACCACAGAAGATTTCACTATTCGGCCGAACCCTGTCAGGTGTGGCCGCCCACTAGTACGCAAAGTTAGAGGATGAAGTGAAGAAGAATTGGGATGAAATGGCTGAGGCCTTTGTCGCGCAATATTCGTACAACACTCAGATCGAGATTACAACTCGTGATCTCGAAACGACAAGGCAAGAACCCAAGGAAACTTTCTCGGACTTTGTAATCCGATGGAGGGCAAAGGCGTCAATAATGACTTTGAGGCCCACGGACAAAAATCAAATTCGGATGATTGTTTGCAATCTCCAGCCCAAACTAATACAGAAAATGATCGTGATCCCCTTCCCTACCTTTTCAGATTTGCATGAGATGGGAATACAGATCGAGGACGCTATGAAGCAGGGCCTTTTTGACCAGGAGAAGGAGCAGCCCAGGAGGGCATTTTCCCGCAGTTCGAATGCGACTACCAGTGGTGATGCAGCTGCAAGATCTTCTGATGTGGGCATGGTGGCTACCACCATATCAAAAACAGCTACCCCATTCACCGGTGCGTCCGGAAGTAGCTCACAAGGAACCAAATATCCACCCCGAGTCAAGAGGGTTTTCACTTCGCTTTATATGCCTTTGTCAAAAGCTCTAGAGGCCTTAATCCGAAAAGGACATCTGAAGCCATTGGAACAACGGCCTTTACCTGATCATATCCCTGCAAGGCATGATCAGACTAAATACTGCGCCTACCATCAACAAACCGGTCATGACACTGACAGTTGCTTTCGTCTGCGCCATGATGTACAAGATCTGTTTGACAACAAGGTTATCCCCGCGCCAGTCCAGCAAAGTCTATCGGCACTCGATCAGTAAATTTGTGGGGGGATAATGTGATCTGATCAGAGATTGAACCGGCTGCGGGTGGCACTCGATTTACTCCAGATGGGGGAAGGACAGGCACTGTTTTGAGCATTTGCGAATGCCAGTTTCTGACTCGGGTATTGGGTTAGTCTTGTTGTTTTGTTTTGAGTCTGTCTTTTTGTTTTGAGTCAATCTCCTTTTGTTTTGGGTCTGTCTTGTTGTATCGACTCAGTCCTGTTGTATAGGAGTCGGGTGATCCCGGGGGGTGTTACCTCGGGCATCACCATTTTGCTTTGTGTTTGTCTTTTCGTTTTGTTTTGAGTCTGTTTCTGCCAGGGAGCCAGTTGTACCAACAGATTTTGAATGAAACAACAGTGATTTCCACACTCTCATATTTGCTTCTGCCATGTGCTAGTTGTGCCGGGATTTGAATGAAACGGCAGTACTTTTCGCCTACTCTTCTGCACCCCAAAATCATTGCATTGACCTAAGTTTTTCAAAACTTTTTTTAAACACTACGGTGAAAACAAAGAGGGATGAATTCCTCGGGATTTGCAAAACTTTGATCAAATTGAGAGAAAGAGAGGCGTACTAAGCCCTTAATGAATGAAATCATGCTTATTAGCGTGAGTACTGAGAAGGACCCTGGCTTGATCCAGACTGGTTCCACACTATCTTCAGCGCGAGCGATTTGTTACTTTCTTAAAAAATTTTATTTTTTTTTTCAAAAACAAAATGTTTTACGCGGTCCTGCGAAGACCTGTGTGGAATCGCTCTTGAGATTGTGCAGCCTAGGATCGCTCTCGGCCTCGAGACTCAACCCCTTCGCTTCCAAACCTTGAATTTGAATTCAGAAGGTTCAACGGTCAACTACGATGTGAGGCCTGTATGGCCAGATTTGAAGCAGCCCTCGAACAAGAGACCAGGAAAGTCAGGTCAAGAAGATCAAATCTCATCAGAAGAAGCTTACAAAGTAAACAAGCAGCCATTCTCCTGGATTCAGATGACTTCAGGATCTCAAAACCATTTGGCATGGACTCGTTACACTTTTACCCTTCGAGAGGCTCGCTGGGCCGAAAACCTGGAAGGGCGACCCAGGCAAAAGTTAGAGCAAAAGAAAAGAAAAAAAGAGAACAAAAGAAAGATGCAAAGAAAAGAACAAAAAAGAAAATCAAAAAAAAAAAGGGAAAAGAAATGAAAAGAATTGAAAAGAAAATAAGAACAAAGCTCGCAAGGTCGAAAACCCGCAACGGGCGCCTTGGCAAAAGTTAGAGCCTAAAAAGGAGAGGTTAATACCCGAGTGTACCTTAACCCCGAACTACGTGAGGCTTGATTCCCATCTTTGGGATACGTAGGCAACTTCATTCTGAAGTCCAGCCGTAAAACACTTCAAATTCGATTGTGTCCATGCGATGGTTCTGGTCATCTTTGTCTTCTCTGTATTTGAGGATTTGACTGCATTCGTCATTCTGAGGATTGCCTACAATGCACCGCGGTGTCATTCAAACAAGGGGCAACTTTCCGTTGCCATTCAATGCGCTGCGGTGCCATCCAAACAAGGGGCAACTTTCTGTTGCCATTCAATGCGCCACAGTGCCGTTCAAACAAGGGGCAACTTTCCGTTGCCATGCAGTGTCCTTCAGACAAGGGGCAATTTTCCATTGCTACGGATCCGAGGTTGTGCATCTCAAGAGTAGGTTCCGTGCTCGTTGAGCAGTGGTCGTTTGCAAAAAAATAGTTTTTGAGAATTTTTACTGAGGTTGACTAATCTTCTCGAAAAGTACTCAATTTTTCAAAACTGGACCATATCTCGGATCCAAAAAAGGAAAACTCTCAGTGCTCACAGCCTAACTTGCATGATTTCAAATCAAAAATCGAGCAAGCGCGTTAACCTAACTCATGTTGGTCAAAAATGTTTTAGTAGAAAGCAAAAACAAAAAATGGTCAAAATGATGAACTAGGGGCACAGTTGAATCAGGTGTTCTGTCTTTTCCCCTTTGTCAAAATACTTGCCAGAAAGGGCACTCTATTTGTCAGAAAGGACACCGTATTCGCCAGAAAAGGGCACAACAAAGGGGAGAATGCTCTCACATCCTCCAAGCAACGAGGTATCAAGCAAAGTGCGAAGCACGAACTAGAATGGGGCAATATATTCCACTCCATCATCTGGACAGATCTTATCATGTCCAAACTCCCTAGCAAAGCATCATCAACTGGTGTTAGCTGCAGACTTGCTACACACCCAGTTGTAGCACAAGCTTTCCGTGGGAGGAATTCACTAGCTGTGAGTGGAAGAAAGAGAATCTAGCAGAATGCTAGGGGCACGAGCCCACAATTTGCTGTTTATCCATCAACCACCCAGGGGAGGGATGAAAAATGAGAGAATGAAGAATAGAGAGATGTGCGATGAGAGGAAAAGTGAGAAGAGGGCTTTTTCAGAAAAACAGAGCTTGAGGGCCGAGTGATGTGAGAACCACAAATAAGAAAGGGTGGGAAACACTACCCGGTGAAACAGGCTCCCTGTGCACATTTGAGTGTCGTGTCTTTTTGTTTTATTTCGATTCTTGTTTTGAGTCATTTCGAGTGTTACTCGATGTGTCTAGGTTGCGTGCCTTTTATTTCCTTGTTGAGTTGTCTTGCTGTGTTCAGTCGTAGGCTCAATACTTGGTCGAAAACTCATCTCCCCATTTCAAAAATAAAATCGTTTTGCGCTCCGAGTGCCATGCCGTTCTCCACATCTGTGCAAAACAAGATTCGTTCTTTCATAAAACCGCAGGATTCAACCCAGGTCACATCAGAACAGTAGAACCAGGACCTATCTGAAGCTATATATATGGGTTCCAGACTACAAAGCAAAAGCAAAAGAGGAAATGTCGGGTATCTGAGTTTGTTCCAACTTCAGTAAGTCCCAAGACTACATTCCGTGTGTACCCCTTCAAGTCTTGCCAAAGCTCCGAAGTATGAGTGTGCCTCTACCTCAAGCTCAAGATCAAGTCTGCTTCAAGCCAGAATGGCGATCAAAAGTGCTCTCCCTGAGTACCATTCCCTGCCAGAGGCATCTTGGCTGTGTTCGCAATGAGTTCCTAGGAGACCAACTACGACGGTGGAAACTAGAGTTCGAATGGCTGATGCCTAGAACGTAAAGGTTCGGGATTTCCGGGACTAAAGTCTGGTTTAAATACCCAGGGGTCTATCCTCGGCTTGAAATGTATGGAAGCCCCATAGGTTGAGATAGCGTGTATGCACCTCAATTCTGGATACTGAACCAACCTAGTCTGTCACCCCGTTGGAGAATAGGGAAAGTTGTGAATATGATCAGAAGAAAGGCAACGTCCAAAGTTTGGTATAGCTATAGGCCATTGAAGCCTTTGTACTGTGAGTTGAAGGTAAGTGTTCGAAGAGCACAAGGGGAGATCCCCGTCGCGGTTCACCGCCACTCACCTCATGAGGTGCTTTCTAAAGCGCCGCTACGCTTGTTTATTGCGTTCATTAAACATCATGCATTGTATTGCATTGTACCTATCAAGTTTCTTTCTCATTCATGCACGATATTGTATATACGGTTCGTTCAAAGAAGTTTGATTTAAGATCATTTCTTTAGTGTATCTATCACACTTTTCTTCATTCACTTTTGTGTATCTATCACTTACATTCTCATTTTGTGTATCAATCACACTTCTTTCATTTTGTGTATCCATCACATACATTCGCGTTTAGTATATCAATCATACTCTGCTCACATAGTGCATCTATCACACTTTGTGTTCATTTTCAGTATATCAATCATACTCTGTTCACCAAGTGCATCTATCACACTTTGTGTTAATTTTCAGTATATCAATCATACTCTGTTCACATAGTGCATCTATCACACTTTGTGTTAATTTCAGTATATCAATCATACTCTGTTCACATAGTGCATCTATCACACTTTGTGTTAATTTTCAGTATATCAATCATACTTTGCTCACATTGTGCATCTATCGTACTTTGTGTTCCCTTTTAGTATATCAATCATACTTTGTTCACCAAGTGCATCTATCACACTTCGTGTTAATTTTCAGTATATCAATTATACTCTGTTCACTAAGTGCATCTATCACACTTCGTGTTCACATTTAGTGTATCAATCACACTTCATTCATTTAGTATATCAATCATACTCTGTTCACATTGTGCATCTATCACACTTTGCGTTCACTTTTAGTGTATCAATCACACTTTGTTCACTAAGTGCATCTATCACACTTTGTGTTCACCTTTTGTGTATCCATCACACTTGTTCACATAGTGCATCTATCACACTTTGTGTTAATTTTCAGTATATCAATCATACTTTGCTCACATTGTGCATCTATCACACTTTGTGTTCACCTTTTGTGTATCCATCACACTTGTTCACATAGTGCATCTATCACACTTTGTGTTAATTTTCAGTATATCAATCATACTTTGCTCACATTGTGCATCCGTTTGCAAAAATAGTTTCTTAGAATTTTTACTGAGGTTGACTAATCTTCTC
>NW_021024684.1:477611-567021 GCF_004153795.1 Camellia sinensis
AGAGAGAATATGAGGCATATATGCTTATGTGATATAACTGCCTGAATGCTTGGGTGAAGTTGGGTTACTTGGATGGAATAAGAATCATCATTGTTTGTTTTACAGCCCACTATAGTTGGCAAAACCATCTTTTCTAAAGCCCACCTGCGGGTGGCAAAATCTGCATATTTAAGCCTACCTGCGAGTAGTAAACCATCTTTCAAAATAACAAGCATGAAATGTTTTGGTTTTCCAATTCGGTGCGACAGTCTATACTTATAGTCGCTGGCGGTGTGATACTATAAGTTATACTTAGGTAATAACCGGAATAGAGGGAACATAAGTTTCAAAAATAGATATTCAGGTTTAGTGTGGCATAGAGGCCGATCTTTGATCGGGCGAGCGGGGGTGCTCACGAAGTGACCTTCCTCAATCGTACCCAAGTTCCCGAGCCGAGGCAACTTTGGTGATGACGGACACGTGACCTTTGGCACCGAGTCAGGGTTTCCTAAATTTCCCAATTAAAAACATTTAGGTGGCGACTCTGTATCTGGCAAAGCAGTCCATGTTTGGCACTTCTTTCAAAAACTGTTTTCTCAAAACGATTTGCCGGATTTGGACTCTTTGGTTCAGACTTAGAACCGTGACAATTTGGAGAGTCCTGAGCTGTAGTGACCCCAAAATGAACAGAACGGGAGCTCGTTCCTCCCGGGGCGTTCAGGGACGTCTACAGGTAGCTCACTGGGTTGCACGAGCTCATCGTCATGGTGCACTACTTTCTAACTGGGTTTCCAACCCCCCTACTGCTCTCTCGGCATTGCTTTTGGTGGATGTTTCTTTGTAGCCTTCGGGCATTTTTGTGATAAAAAAAAAAAAACAATAGAGCACTATTAGCCAAATTTATGAGATACGGTATAGGAATAGTAAAGTGAACAAGGAGCAATGGAGGGAGTGAGAAAGAAACAAAGAATGAAAGAGTAGGTCTGATGTATGTATTTTTTGAAAAAATATATGCACTATAAATTTTCATATTCAAAAGATGTATACGAAAAAACTTAAAAAATTGTATTGTAGACATTTTATATACACCAACATTGATTTTAATAGCTAAATTATTATTGTTTTCGTTGATTTTAATTAATGAAAATATACGAATGGTTTAAATTTAAAATAAATAATTTTTTTTGAATTTAAAGAAACAAAATTAAAATTTTAATATTTATTTTGTTATAATAGCCAAATGCTAATTTTTTTATAAAAAAAATTAATTCATTAAATACGCACATAGAAAAAATAATATATGAAAATATAATTACCCATCTTTAGGTAATTCTATTTCCACATATTAATTCTACTCTGTTCATACATTTGATGAAAATTTTCATTAATACAATTTTGTTTTAAAATAAAAATACCATAGTACTCTCATCTTCTTCTATCTAAACCCCAATTCTAAAACACCACAATCATCTTCTATTGCCAGCGCCACATCTCTCATCCATTATCCCCTCTCATTGCCTCTTTTCCTGTCCACCTACAATCACTTTCCGTCATGAACCATACACTCCCACAAGTCTCTCACCGCAAATTACTCAAGGTTGACTGTAGAGGTCTAGGATGGTAGGAGATGAGCTAGAGATGGTGGTGGCTGTGGCGGTGGCGGTGTAGGGTTGAAAGTGGCAACAACAACAGTTAAAAAGGAATGAGTGAATGGAAAAAAAAAAAAAATAACTTATGTTTGGTATAATTTTAGAATATGTTTTCAAAAATAAAT
This sequence comes from Camellia sinensis, assembly GCF_004153795.1. NCBI lineage: Eukaryota > Viridiplantae > Streptophyta > Magnoliopsida > Ericales > Theaceae > Camellia > Camellia sinensis. The sequence continues at coordinate 479,365 of NW_021024684.1, forward strand.
AATAAAAGAAAAACTTCTTATTTCAATATGATTTCATCTTTTTGGGGGAACAAAATTTAAAAATAAAAAATATTTTTTTAGTATTTATTTTATCAAATTAATTTATATTTTTTTCAAAAAAGATTTTAAAAATTAATTCAAAAATAAAAACCAAACATAGCTTTAAGATTTTAAAATTAAAAATGAGGATAATATTGAAATATAGATATGTGTATTAAGAATTAAGGCTTTGTTTGGTAGAGATTTTGAAGCTTAATTTTAGTCCTTAGTTTGAGTGTATTGTTTGATTACAACTTTAGAAAATTAATTCAAGACTCACTTTTCAAAACACATACTTTTTAATATTATATGACACATCACTCAATTTAAACTCTTTTTAAAATTTATAATCAAATAAAATTTTTACACTCAAATTATAATTTTAAAATTTACAAACTCATAATACAATTCTATTCTCAAATCATATCCTAGAACTCTATCAAACGTAACCTAATATTTTTATAATGTGTGTATTAAAAAAATACTCATTAAATATGTATACAGACCAAAATACCCTGCCACTTGAAGGCTCTGCCTCGCTGCCTGAACAAGTAAAAAGGAGGTTAAGCAAGGTCGAAGAGTAAAACCAAAAACCCTACAAATAAAAGGGCATTGGAAACACAAAGCAAGCTAGAGATTGAAACCCAGATAATGAAATTGAGGTTTCTTGAAGCAGAGGGATGGGAAGTTTCTGAGGGTGGTTGCCCCTCTCTGCATACACAAAAACAAGAAGCCTATGATTTCATCATCTCCAAATTTCAACAACCCTTTGGGTGTGTGTGTGTTTATTACTCAGTACTCTGTACTGTGTATATATATAAAATAATAATAATAATAATAATGGCAAGCATATATATATCTGTTTGTGAGTTGGGTTGGTTTATAGCTAACCCTTCTTCATCATCCATAACCAAACACACCAAACTCTGTTCTTCTTAGAGGCTGTGATGATAAAATTTCTGGGTTCGGATCGGGTTTTGAGAATCGAACCCGTTTCATGGCGGGGCAAACCCGGAAGGCCAGTGAGTGAGTGAGAGACAGGTTGGATCTGGTTCTCTCTCTCTCTCATCGGGCAACTGTTGGTTGCAGCCATGGCGGAGTCAACAGCGTTCTCAACCTGATGTCAAAGCAGATCTGAGCCTCAATCCTCCTTTTTACCCTCACATGCATACAAAGATCTTTATATATTTATGCTTTTATGTTAGTTCTGTTTTTGATTTACTTGAATATGTGAAGAAACCATGATGTTTGGATTAAAATAATTTCTTGAGTGTTGCATAAATTTGAGGGAGGTCATTGTGCCAATACGTTGTTTGGATTATCATTTTGTCAAAAGGTTTTATTTTTTATTTTATTTATTTTTATTTTTATTTTGAGACATGTTTTTTTTTTGAGACATTCCTCGATTACAAAGAAGGTAACAATAATGTGGATCTACAAAAGATTGGAAAATTTAGGTTATTTTGAAAATCAATTTACGCGTTTGAGGGATATTTAATAATTTTAATTAAAAAGTCACCACGAACTATTTTTCTTTTTTTTTTATGCCTATTTATAAAAATCATTACAAGTTATTATTATTAGAGAAAATTAATCTAAGGTCTCTTTCTTATTTTTAGTAATAGAAGAGATTTATAATATTATTTTATAATGTCTAAGGTTTCTCAATCCCATATTCATGTATCACAAAGAAATTTGATTTTCTCAAATTAAATTGGCCTCTCCCACTCTTCCTCTCTTTTTGCTCTTGCTCTTTACTAATGAATAAAACATTGAACTTGTCAATCTCATCCTTCAACAACCTCACAAAATCGATCACTTCTTTCATGATAACCTTCTCTGCTCCGCTGTCAACTCGAATGAGTCAAATCTCAAATCCAACACTCAAATCTCCATTGGCGACCGAAGAAAAGAAAGGAAAGAATGGAGTAACAGCGGGGCAGACCGAAAATGAAGTAAATGAAGTCACCACCAAACAAGAAAATGAAGAAAAAGAAGAGTTCGAGTTCCGAGAGGTCGGTTTCAGAGGAGAATTCAAATGAAAAATGTGAAATTGGATTTGAATGTAGTCAAAGGATTTGAAAAATGCAAAATTCGTGTCTTGAAATATGGTTAGGATTTGGAAGTTTGATGAAGTAAGAAGGAGCAGAAGTTTTCATACTGATGTTGCGGTGAAAGTGGGTTTGGGTTTGGGTTTTGATGGAAATAGTGGCAGGTGTATAAACCCAGTTTGATTAATGAGGGTTTGGTTGAAGGATTGGGCCTATTAATCAAAAATTTGGTGGAATTGGTCAGAATTTTGGGTGGGTTAATTGCTGGATAAGACGACTGTGGATTTATCCAATTTCTAACATTTGTCAAAAATGTTCAACCCACTTCAATGTAAAGCTTTTTTTCCAAGGACCTCTTTCATCTCTACCTTAAGAACAAGAAGAATGCTTAACTCAAAAAATAACCCGCAGAGAGAGAGAGAGATAACAAGGCTGTAACTGCTAAGGTCACTGTTGGTAAGGGGCTTGTGAGACCAAAATTCTAAAACATCAAAATAAACAGAGGTTGAATTTTCTTTAGTCCAAAGAAATTCTTTGGGTTGAACTGAATTTTCTCTGGGTTGGTCCAGAGAAATTCTCTGAGTTGGACTAAATTTTTTCTGGTTTAAACTGAATTTTCTTTGAGTTGGTCCAGAGAAATTTTCTGGTTTGAACTGAATTTTCTCTAGGTTGGTCTAGAGAAATTCTCTGGGTTGGATTGAATTTTCTCTAGTTTGAATAGAATTTTCTCTGCGTTAGTCCAGAGAAATTCTCTAGTTTGAACTGAATTTTTTCTAGGTTGATCCAGTGAAATTCTCTAGTTTGGATTGAAATTTCTCTGTGAATATGCATGCAAATCATTGAAGCTATCAAACTACAAACAACACAAGTGAATTTCTCTTGTTGAAGGGGATTTTCTCTGTGATTAAGTAAATTTCTCTGGGATAGAAAGGGAAATTTCTCTGGGCTGAAGCCAGAGAAATTCTCTGGTGAGATTTTATCTGTGATGTGTCTAGAGAAATTTGAAATTTTCTCTGTGATATGTTAAGAGAAATTCTCTGGATCGAATTTTCTCTGGATCAATGTTAAGGGACCTTAGACATAATGAAAATATTGAATGTCCTTTATGCGATAAAATCTTAATACAAGGGACCTTTAAAAAAAATCCCCTTATTATTATCCTTTTTATTTGTTTATACGTCTATTTGTAAAAAAAATTAAAAAATAGGACTTTGTGTGAGGTCATTTGGCATATAAAGTTATTAGTTAATAAAAATAAAATAGACTATTTAATTAATTAGATAAAATGTCACATTGATAATATAATTATTTGATCGAAAAAATATAATTATTTTTTTTTCAAAAATATTAAATCAACTAGAGAAAAAAATCAATCATCCTAATTATAACTTTTTTAACCAAGTAAAAATAGTTAAATAGTTCAAAAATTAGACTAAAAATGTGCATTCCAAATGAAATCTTACTAAGCTAGTTTATTTTTTGGTATTTTTTGGGTGCTTAATGTTCTTGGTAGAAGTTTTTTTGGGAAATTATAATTTAGTCGATATTTTTAAAGTAAATTTTAAATCAGTAATAATGTTTATCAATTTTAATAATTGAAATTATAAATTTTTACATGAATTTGTAATTTAGTATTACAATTGATTCGCAATTTTTTCAAGTTTTTCTTTCATCAAATTTGAGTAGGAATTTGAACTATAAGCTTGAATCAATTTTTGTTTAACAAGTCGAAATTTTTTTTGGGACAATATAAAAAAAGTGGAATGTAGAAAAAATAATTTTAAAATGATGATAGTTCAAGTTTTTATTACATAAATTTATGTATGAATCACTTGTACTTTCATTATTTTAAAATTATTTTGTCTACACTCCACTTTTTTTAAAAGGTAAATTACACTTTATACATCTACATTTTTTCCCCCTTAGGAAATTAACCAAATAGACTTCCTATAATTATGATTCATCATAGAATGTTCCAATTTTTTTTATTTATTTATTAAAATGCTATGAAAGCTTTTGTTTTGGACCAATTAAAATTTGGGAATTGTTTACACACTCTAAAAATATTAAAACAAATTTAATTTGGGGAAATTTCATTTAAGTTGGACTGTAAAAAAATAATTTTATTTTTATGATAGTCCAAATGCTTTGTGTGTATAATGCAAGTCCTTTTTATATTTGGTACAAATATTTTTTGTGTTAGATTTGCATCGGAAAAAAAAAAAAATAAAGTTCACCACTAGTATAACTATTTTAAGATTGTCACACTTATTTATAATTTTTTCATGCAATTTCAATCTTGATTATTTAAATGACTTGAATATCCATAGTTTTCTCACTATTTTAGTTAGTTTTTGACTATTTAACTATTTTATGAAATGAAAAAAAAAAAAAAGTTCTATTTGAGATGATTTGTGGATTTTTATAGTTCAATAAATAGTTATGAGAGAAAAAATAATTGATTGATATACAAGATGTGATATCTGATTGCCTATTGTAGACACCCCATTTTTTACCGCCCTTAAGACTTGGGCCCTACTGATGGTTTGCTCGATGATGAAAGGTGTGAAGGACAAAGGTTCAATTTCTTCGGCAATGAGAGGGTCAAATCCCAACTTCACACCCCATTTTGGACCAAAGCTATTTTGAATGGTTTTTAGACCTTAAAACCCTCTCTTTCAAAACATTTTTGAAATAAAGTTTCTACGATGTTCCGAGGCTCACATTTTGTCAAAAAAAAATGCACTTTTCGATAAACCGAGTAAGGACAAAGTGGAAATGAATGAAAGAGAGATGAAATCTTTGAAAAATCTTTCTTAACACCTTGCTTAGGGGTTTGAAGTTGAAGAAAAGAGGAGAAGAGGGAGAAGCCAAGTTGGAGAAGAAGATAAGCAAGAATTGCAAAGAGAGAGACGAGCAGTCCTCGCTAAATCAAGCTTATTTGTCTATACACTTTGAGTTAAGGTATGAGGCAACCACCGTTGGAAAGAAGACTTCCGGGGCTTCATTTTTCATTCAAGGATCTCTTAAATCCGAGACCGGAGGGCGGAAGATATGATTGGTTGAAGTTGGGCATCATCCCGGTTGGACCGAAACTGAGCAGCCTTTACTAAAACAAGCATAACTTTTTGCACAGTTGGAATTTTGATGCAAGGCTGGTGCCATTGGAAAGCTTACTTCCGGGGCTTCAATCTTGACACAAGAATGACCCGAAAAGGAGTTCATATGAAGAAGTTATGCCCGTTTGAAGTTGGACCTGCAAAGCAGATTTTTCCTGCCGACCGGCCAAAACAAATGGCCGACCGACCAAATAGATGGCCGACCGGCCAAATAGATTGCCGACCGGCCAGAAAAGATGGCTGACCGACCAATTTTGCTAGCCGATGACCTTCCAGAGTATTCTACAGATTGAATGGATGCCAACTGTGGCAGCTGGAATGCACAGACCCTGCTCCCCATGCACGTGTGTGGCTGTTTTGCACCCTTTGCACCCCTTTTTGACCCTCTTTTTGCACCCTTTGCTCAAAGCTTCTTGAGGAAGCTTTGACCCCTTGTCTTGGCTTCTTCAAGAAGCTTGCACCTTTGCATTAGCTTCTCTTAGAAGCTTGGTCCCTTTGACCCTTTTGTATAGCTTCTTTGAGAAGCTTTATGCCATTTTCCTTGCTCTATAAAAGAAAGTCATCCTCCTCCATTGTTTTGGTTGAACAAAAACCAGACCTAGGGCATATATAACATATATATCACCCTCTCTCTCTATATCTCCCTCTCTCTCTACATTTGGGTGGGTTAGAGTGTTCAAAGACCCTTGTTCTTGGCCTATTTGCACTACACCCTATAGCACCACACCACCACTCCATTCCAGCAGCTTGGAGGGCCTTCTCAGAGGCTAGGAGGCAGCTTTTCTTGGTCCAAGAGGTAGCAAAGGATTGGTCTTCAACGGTGAGTTGATTTCTCCCTCTTTCTAGCTCATTTTTGCAAGTTTTCTTAGCCCATTTTTCTTGCTGTTTTGAGCTCCGACCAAAACTGAAAGTACCCTTTATTTGATCTCTATTTCATGTTTCATTAAGGGAATTTTGTCATTTGAGGTCCCCATCTTGCACCTCCTTCTTTATCCCTCTTGTATGCCATAATCTTGCATAGTATTTTTGGCCTGTGTGTGATCTGTTTTGGAGCATGGTGTAAACTGTAGATAGGCTTATTTTGAGCCCCTCTTCAACATTGAAGAAGGGCTCATCACTGTTTGGGACCTCCATGTGCCACTTGTCGTTATATCCCTCTTTGGTCCCCATTTTTGCATGATCTATTAGCCTATTATGCTTCTGTTTTTGGTCATTTTACAGTACTGAAAACAGTCTTATTTTGACCCCATATTCATGTTTCATTAAGGGTCTTTGGCTGTTTGATGAATGTTTTGTATACTTTGTGTTTTGACCTCTTTTGGGCCCTACCTTGCATGGCATTTTGAGCATACTCGTATATTGTTTTGGGGGTTTCCATAAACTGTAAGTAGTCATATTTTTGGTCCCTCTTCAGTGTTGTAGAAGAGTCTTTTTCTGTTTGGGCTTTTCATCTACCACTTGCTTCATTGCCTCCCTTGCGGAGCCATTTTTGTATGATAATTTAGTCCCACTTGTGTTTACTGTTTGGCCATGCTTTGAACTGTAAAAATGCTTATTTTGGTGCTGCCTTACTTCTGTCTTTTCATTCCATGTACCAATTATGCATGCTTTGTATAGCTGTAAGCCATTTCATGTACTTAGTTTTGCATTTCGGGAGAAATTCCATGCATCGGGTGTCATTTCGCCTCGTTTCGGGGCTGTTTTCCCCCTCATTTTGCTACTGATTTTTGCATGTTTGCATATCATATTCCATGTCTCATTAGAGTGGCATTTTGGTGCCTGAGGGTCGATCCTCGATTTGCGTGCACGCGTGTACGCATTTCGAGTTGTCTTGTTTTCATCTGATGGCCTCTTATGTGAGTACGGCTGAGGTCCATTCACATTGGTGTAAGTCCACCTTGCATTGTGTATGCCATGTTTCAATGCGTTGTGCATGTTATGTTGTTAGCATTGTGTGTGCCATGTAGTTGTATTGCATGTTTGTATGTTTGCTTGCATGCTTAGGTCGCATATGCATTGTTGTGCATTGCCTCGCCTCTTGACCAATCATGATTAAGGTTGGGTCCCTTGTATGTTTTGTGTGCATTGCGTTTGACATTGAAATGCATACTTGACTTTTTGGCCATCATGCATCGAAATGCGTGATTGGTGGCCCGAGGGTCGAGGGCCATGCTCCCTTGAGTCCATTACATGATAGGAAGTGTGTTCATGCATACATTTGCCTAAAAATTTCATGCCATACACTGCTTGCCCTCTGTTGCTGTCAAAACTGTCTTCTGCAGGAAGTTTTTGCCGATCGACATCATTCAGTGCCGGCCGGCAATCCTTCATGGGCCGAGGGCTTCATTAACTGCCGGTGGAAATTATGTATTGCCGATGGGCATTTCCTTCAGCCGATGATATTCTGCAGTTTGCAAGGGACCTGTCCCGAAACTTTGGCATTTTTCAGAGAAGCAAGGCAGTAAAAACAGAGGCAACAATGGTATGGTGCGGACTTTCCGGGCGAGACGGGTTCGAGCATGCATCATTCGCGCATCCCGAAGCAGGGGCCGTGGCCACTTCTCTTCTTGCATTTATTCTGATAATTAATTAGAAATTCTGTAATAATTTATTTGTTTATTATTCGGACTGTAATATTTATTTGGACCCTCCGAGTGAGGGCAATTCTGTAATAAGTGTGTGTGAGTGGTGTGTATGTCTTCCAATCCCCACTTCTTTCTTCCCTTTTACTTACCTGCTTTGGTGGTTAGTATTAGGGCACGTTTAATTTAGCATACCTTATGCTATGCATGCGTGCATTCATGCATTTGTATTGCATGCATTAGGCTCGGTACATCATGCTAACTGCATTTGTACCACAATTCCAAATTGAATACGTGAATCAAATTGATCACATTTTCACATGCCATTATTAGACTAGCCGAGCCTACTCTAGTAACATTTTGCTTGTGTTACATTAGTCATTTTAACATGAACTAGGACATGCATGTTTGCTAACTAGTTTATTGTTTTGGCACGGAGTACGACGTAAGTATTTATGTTTTAGCATCCCGCATGCGTGTGAGTGTTGCCATGACAGTATGCTTGCCATGCGGCTAAATGCTTATGTGATAAATTGTTTGAATGCCTGTGGGTGAAGGTTGGATTGTTTGAGTTGGAAAAACTCGTTGAAATCCGTATTTTAGCCTACTTGCGAGTAGCAATTTCCAAAGCGCTTTTCAAAACAAATGGATATGCAATGCTTGTTTCCAAATTAGGTAATCTAGTCTATACTTGTTTGCTGCGCGTATAACATAGTAATTCTAGGCTAATAAATGGAATAAGAACACATAAACGTTTTCAAAACAGAATATCACAGTTAGTAGAGGCCGGTCTTCAGACCGGGCGAGAGGGGGTGCTCATAGCTGACCTTCCCCGATCGTATCCAAGTTCCCGAGCCGAGGCAACTTTGGTGATGACGGACACGTGGCCTTTGGCACCGAGTCAGGGTTTCCTAAATTCCCCCAAAATAAAATATTTAGGTGGCGACTCTGTATCTGGCAAAGCGGTTCATGTTTGGCACTTCTTTTCAAAAATCTATTTCTCAAAACGATTTTCCAGATTTGGACTCTTTGGTTCAGATTAAGAACCGTGACACAAATTGAGTCCGAACTGCAGCGGGGCCCACGGGCGCATCTACACCTATTTTAATCTTTTTTGTCTTTATTAATTATTTTAACCCAAAAAAACTCTTCCTAAACAAAGTGTATTTCGCTTGCCACATTATGCCCTTCCAAAGGTAATGACCAAAATATCCTACCACTACCTAGACATGTGAAAAGAAAGAAGAAGAATAAACGAAAAAGGGTAAATTACACTCACCTCCCTTGATGTTTCTGACAAATATAGAGATCTCTCCTATGATTTGAATAATTATATAAACCTCACCTACTTTAACTGACATTGTCAATATTCCCCTATTCTGTCAAATTGGCACAAATGACATTACTTACATATACTAAATGACCTTATTACTCTTGCTTTGGAGCACGAAAAGATGATAATACCCTTTGTATCATAAATCCCTAATTCACTACCTATTTTGATTTCGATCGAATTTGTGAAGGACAGAGAGAGAAAGAGACGAAATCTTTGAAGAAGACCGATCGGTGTGAACAAACAATGAAAAAGCTTGAGATTTTGGTTTGATCATCGTTGCTAGTGCAAAATGTGAAAGAGACTGATCAGTAAGAAGTTGTTTTTAGGGCTTCCAGGTAAGATTTTAAACCTTTTATACTCCATTCTCGTTTGTTTTCTGGAGTAGCAGTCCAGTTCTTTTATACTTCATCCCCATTTGTTTTCTAAAGTAGCAGCCCACTTCGGATTGTTAGTGATGAACAGTGAACCTAGCTCATGTTTGTTTTGGTTTTGGAACTCTAGATTTGCAGTCTTTTTCGGATTTGTACGCCTTGACAAATGAATGAGCAGTCTAGGTTAGGAGATGTTGGGTAACTAGTCGTCCATGGGGACATTCGGCTGGTCAACCGACCAAGTGCAATTTATTTTTATTTTTTTTAAATGTTGGGCATTGTAGCTCAGCTTTTCCATGCCCCTTTTGGAAGACGAATAAGGCCTACAGTATCGAACTCATGCGGTTCTGAATCTGATCTCATAAGTGCAAAGTGAAATAGATAAACACCAAAAAGTCCCAATTCGACAATTTTTTTGAAAAATCGATTTTGAATTAAATTGCCAAAAATGGACTGCTTTGCTAGATACAGATTCGCCGCCTAAATATTTTTGAAAAATCTAGGAAACCCATGACTCGTGTCAAAGTTTACGTGTCCATCATCACCAAGATTGTCTCGACTCAGGAACTTAGGTACGAGAGAGAAAGGTCATGGATTGAGCACCCTCGCTTGCCCGATCAAAGATCGGCTTCTACTAATCATGATGTGAATCTTATTTCCGTTATATGCTCTTTTTCCAATTATTAGGCTAACTTAGTGTGTGATGCGCACACAAGTATAGATTAATTTGCAAGAATTGGAACATTTGATTTCATGTTTGTTTTTTAAAAGAGTTTCGAATATGCCACTTGAAAAAGTGATCGCATATGTACATTACACAAATTTTTCTAATTCAAGCAATTAGCCTTCATCCACAAGTATTCAAAACAATTTATCAAATATGCACTTAGCCTCATGGCAAGCATGCTAGACATGGCAACAATCACACACATGCGATATGCTAAAACGAGTAAAGGTTCACCTAGTACCCCAAGTCAAAAAGATAATAAAGTTAGAACAATGCATGATCCTAACTTATGCAATATGACTAATGCAACACATGCGATATGCAATTACTAGACTCGGCTACTAATATGACATATGAATCAATTAAATAGTATGTGATCTAAGCACGTATTCAAAAAAGTATTTAAACTAACTATGTAGGTTAGAATGATGAATAGAGCCTCGGTGAATGCAATACAAATGGATGCAAACATGGAAAATGCTAAACAAAACGTGATGCCCTAAACTAATCATCATAACTGTAAATAAAAAGGAGAAAGACGTGAGGTTGGAAGACATACACGTTATTACAACATTGCACCCTCACACAGAAAGGTCCAAATGAATAAACTAACTAACTAGCTAACTAAATAAAGCTAAGCTAATTATTACAAAACAAATGAATAATTAGCTAAACTACTTAACTAATTATTACAAACTGAATTAATTATCTATTCTAGCTAACTAATTATTACAAAATTAAATAACTAGTTTAATTAATTAATTAATTACAACACTTTACAAAATTAACTAGCTACAACTAATTAATTACAATATAAAGTAACTAAATTAACTACTCTAATTACTCTTTCTCGGGAAACGAGGAATGCTCATGCATGAATATGGTTTCCATATGAAAAAGTCACTGTTTCTGCTGCGAATGCCTCTGTTGCACAGTAGAACACTTGTACTGATTTCCAACTCTAGACCAACTCTGTTCTGCTTTAAGAGAACACTGCTTGATTTTGCACTGGTGGCTGGCAGAGGGCTTGCCAGCCACTGATAATGGCCTACTGGCCACTGAAGATGGCCTGCCAGCCATTGATGGCAGGACTTCTCTACTGCAACAGAAAACAAATAGAGCAGAGACAGTGTATTCTCACGGGTTTGTTTACACATTTACCCCCTCCTTATCATTTGAGTAACTCAAAAGAGTAGCAAAACTTGATTCACAAACCATCAATCTATGCAATTTCATTGCATGATGGTTCATGAACCAAAGTGTTCAAGTTCAATAAATGCAACAAAACAAGACTCTCAAAACCACCTCCCTATCATGAAAGATCAAGGGAAGTAGTTAACAATAAATCTTGAACCGTTTCCATCACTAATAAGTATGAAACGACTCAAGACTCAAGGGTTCAATTAACGTTCGATTGAACCCAAAACGAATTGTTATCTTACATCTTTTTTAGCCTCAATTTTATTACTTCATTTTTAGATTACCATATATTCTTTAGTCAATTGAGTTTAAAGGGTGAATTTAAGTCCTCTAATGGAAAGAGAGCTCAAACCAAGAGTTGCTTTGGGCATAAAAGAGTCATCATACCGTTGGTAATGAACCCCCAAAGGGATTAAACTATTAAGCATGACATCTCAATCTCATGCTTAAACAAAACAAGTAGGTTGAATCCACTTTCAAAGCAAAACAAAAGCCAAGAAAGGAGGGAGGTTGCAGAGGTGATTAAGAATGATCACAAGTATGGAAAGCCATAAATAAATGCAATCAACTCAAATAAGGTGGTGTCTAAGGCCTAAAACACCATACTCATGAGGACAATTAAACTACAAGCATGCAAAACAAATCTCAAATGAAACAAACACTTACAAATAGTCCTAAAACAGTCTAAAAATAGTCTTAAAACATGCTGGAATTAAGACAAAAATAGCTAGATTAATAAGCTAAAACATGGAGCATGCTAGGCTAGTAAGCAAAACACAAGGATGGGAGGCTAACCCCTCCAATTTTGGACTTCAAATCATAATTTTAACAACTGAAATAACTCTAAACATCAGTGTTTAAAAGCTCAAAAAAAGATAGTGCAAAGATGGGAAACATATGGGTAAAAACCTTGAGAGTAAGGTGTAGAGAAGGGTGAACCACCTCTCAACCTTTATTGGCCTTAAAACCCAAGTTTTAGCCAAAAAATACAGAGTTTTTACAACCCAAAACAGTTGAAAAATAGTAAGAAAAAGAGTAAATAAAGCAAGTAAAGAGACTAGGCTTTATACCTCTTGAAGAAAAGAACTAATTTCAAGCAATAAAACAAGACCAACACACCCTCAAGAGCTCAAACAAGGCTCAAAGGTACCTCAACTCAAAGATGAAGAGGTTTGATTAAAAGTGTTTAGGCAAAGGTTAAGAAATTTGTAAGAGAGAGAAAGAGAGAGAGAGAGAGAGAGAGAGAGAATTGTAGAGAGAAATGAAATTTTTTTCTAATCCCAAAGCAAGAAGAGAGGCTCTATATATATAGAAAAACATGAATCTCTCTAAAAAACATCCAACCATACACGTGGGAGAAGATGCATGCATCTATGCAAACAGCAGGCACAGTTGTCACAAAATATCTGCAAAACACATTGGTGGCTAGCAACCAGAAGTGATGGCTGGTAGCCCATAGAGGTGGTCGGCAAGCCATCAGAGGTCGCAGGCTTAAAAATCACTAGGTTTGGTCCAAAAACAAGATAACAAGGGTGTAGGGTTTGAAAGGCTCAAAGTTGTGGTATTCCGCTAAAAACTTCGAGCACTTGACAAGGATATGCACTCATCATTGGGTGTGCAAGCAATAGCGTCCATGTCGTAAAGGGTCGTCAAGAATAGAGTGTCTACATGCATATTTTTTTTTTTTGTCTTCTTTTTGTTATGATTTTTGATTTTATGCAATTATGATTGTATTGTATGAACTTTTATTTATGTTTGTTATGAAATTGAGGATTTGGTTTTGTTAATTTATTGTAAAAAACAGTTTTCTTCTTAATTTTCTTAGAAAAATGGCTGCTCATGAGCCTCCAGCTGGAACAAGTCAAAGTAAAAGGTCTAATATGTTGAGATGTAAATGGTGCATGCAATTTGGTCACAATAAGAGAACTTGCCAAAGAAGTCCAATAAGGGGTAGAGCTAGTAGCAGTGGCACAAGTGGCTCGGTTCATAAATCAAATTTTGAATATCTAACGTCTAAAGCTCCATATGCTAAATTACTAAGTCAATGACATTTTTAAGTCCACAAGGAAAGTCCCATACAAAATGACTATCTGTTTGATCCCATTTCCCCAAACTCTCTCTCTCTCTCTCACACACACACACACACACACACACACATCCTCTTCTCACCAACCTCTTCTATCTCTTTTTCCTTTCCGAGCCCTAACGCCACTGATTTCCTCCACCTTTGTTCTGCTAAATGCGTGTAACGCAAAACACTAGTTACTTTTTTTTCGTATAGCTTTACACCAGTCATCGTCGGCAACGAAGTGTGTGGTGATGATGGTGCCTGTTCTGGTATCCTTGACAACAATGGTGGCGATATATGTTCTCTATTCTCTTTTCACTTTTTCTTGCCCTGCTCTCACAAATGGCATCATCACCATAACCAGCGCTGCTGTCAAAGGGTCTAAGAGGTTCGAAAAGCGAATCTCGCTAAATTTAGAGGATATAGAATAGGTAAAGCATCAGATTGAAGCTAACGGTCTCCACAAATAGGATAATGTGCTCTATAAGGGCATTGATCCCCTCACACTCGTGCTCAATAGCTTCAAGATCTCATTGAGTCTGTAACATTTCCTTTTTTTTCTCTCTCTTTCTCTTTCTCTTTCTCTCTCTCTCTCTAAAGAGAAACACTCTATTTGTTAGATCAAAAATTTTTTCTCTTTTTTTTGTTCACTTTCGTTTGTTGTAATTGCGCTGCTTGGAATCAAAGAAAGTCCTTCAGATTTTATTTGGTGCTTTGGACAAATTCCACAGAAGCATTTATGATTTGGTAAGTAAATCCAAAAATTCTGTTGGAATTGTAAATGCTTGTCTTGAACCTACCCCAAAATGCAAAAGCAAGAGATAGAGAGAGTTGCCTCAAAGGAGAAAGAAAGATCAGAGAGAAGAAAGAAAGATTTGAAGCTGATTGAAGAAAATGATGAGAGAGAGGAAAGAGAAACAATAGAGGGAGAAAGATGAATAAAAGAGAAGAAAATGGGTTTGATTTCAACAGACAATACCTCTATATATACATGTACACGCGCGCGCGCGCGCGTGTGTGAATTTGAATAGATAGAATAAAAAAAATTGAGTAGATAGGAAAAACAATTTTGTTGAATTTCAACAGATAGGAAAAATATATTTGGTAAATTTCAACAGATAGAGGAAATAGGCTTGGTAAATTTCAACAGATAGGAAAAAATAGATTTGGTGAATTTCAATAAATAGATACAAAATTGAACAAATAGGCTCAAAAAATTGACAAATAAAAAAAAATTAAACAAATAGGTGAAAATAAAAATCCTAACACATAATGTCCTTTCCACTAACAAGTGTCCCTATCACTAAAAAAAATATTTTTCCTTTTTGATCTAATGTTTTACACCGTCTTTAAAATGGATTTTTTTACCAATTAACTATTTTTAATTTGATTTTGTAATTTAAAACATATGTCTATTTTTGTTAAAAAATATTTTAATTATTAAATAAGTAAATTGTTTACATTGAAAATAAGTTAAAAATTTTAAATTTAAATTAATAAAATTACAAAAATCAAAATTTATTTTGTTATAAAAATGAAATTTTATAGATTTTTATTTTTGGGTTGTAATTTCTCCAAAATAAAGATAAAACCAAGACCCTACGAATAATGGCCTTTTGGGATTGCAAAATAGGGATTGAAACCCAGAGAATAATGAATTGAGGCTTCTTCTTCACAGAGGGATGGGATGTCTCTGAGGGTGGTTGCCCCTCTCTGTATACAAAAAACAAGAAGCCTATGATTTCATTTCTATCTCCAAAAATCAACAACCCTTTGGGTGTGTGTGTATGTGTCTGATACCTGATCATTGCATCCATTGTTTGTTTAGTATCACACACTCATATATACACATACATACATACATATATCCATGTGTGCAGTTGGGTCGGTTTATTCCCAACCCTTTTGCACCACCACTTCTACTACTACTACTACTACTCTGTTTTTCTAAGAGGCTGTGATGATAAATTTTTCTGGGTTCAAATCAGGCGTTGAGATTCGGATCCGTTTCATGACGGGGCAACCCGGAAGGTCACAGAGAGAGAGAGAGAGAGAGAGACTCGATCTGGTTTTCTCTCTCTCACTGGGCAACCGTTGTTGCAGCCATGGCGGTGTAAAGACTCTGTTCTCAGCCTGATATCAAAGTAGATCTGAGCCTCAATCCTCTTTTCTTTGCACACGAGCATGTCCCTATTGTTAAGGTAGCAATAATGTCGATCTAAAAATTGCAATTAGAGATTTGGAAAATTTAGGCATACAAAGTATTTTGAATATTCAATTAAAGTGATTTGGTGGAGATTTAAATTTGATTAATTTCAATGGCTTAACGATAAAAATGGCCCGAGGTTCGTAAACAGTTTGAAATCTGCCAGTGGCTCGAAGTGGGCCTAACCTAGGACTTTTGACTATCATTTTAAAGTTGGGCTCACTTGGCCCGGCTTGCCTGGCCCACCCAAGGCGCAATCTTATATTTGGTGAAAAAAAAAATTTTAATAGAAAAAATAGAAGGAAAAAAAATGTTCAGGCCTGGCTAGGTCTAACTCAAGTCCGAGCCCAGGCTTAGGCCCGTCGGCTTGGCCCGCCCAATGCTCGAATACTGTTACACCCCAAAATCATACCACGACATAAATTACCAATTCATTATTGTAATCCGATTTCCGGACACTCATTTGAGCAATAAATAAAAATAAATAATGGTGTAACTCAACATCCATCATATTATTTGAGATTTTTCTTCAAATTTTTTACAATAATTTACTAACACAGGAAAACATATAAGAAAACTTTGATACATCCAATTTGTCATAAGGGCTTACATTGCTCAAGGCCAAGGGCCTTGATTTCAACACATAAAGTCCTAACTCAACAAACAATTCAAAAGCTGCAGACAAACAACATCAAAAAGCTTCAGTACTCCATGTTGAGCTCTTTTCACTTTCAACAAATTTGTAGTTCATCTTCATCACCTGGAGTTTAAAGATATCCAGCCCATAAAAAAAAGAGAGTGAGTAATGACTTCCAGTGAGAAGTAAACTCAACTCATTATAAATAAATAAATAAATTTATACATATATACAAATGCTCAAGTTAGTTATATTCATACAACACATTATAATGTATAATTCTTGTAACCTTAACAGCATTTAATGCTCAGTGCAAACTTTAAACCCACTATTGGCTTGGCCTTAATTCTTCTCAAGAACATCTTTTATAAGAACCCAAGAAGTATCTCGAAATATCTCCCACATTTACCGGCCAACAAACACGGAAGGGCAATTGGACACTTTTACATTTTTTAAAACACGTCCACATTTATGGATCTACAAGCCCAGAAGGGCAATTGGACACCCGTTACATTTATTAATACCCTCACATTTACTGACCTACAAGCACAGAGTAGCAATTGAACGCCCGCCAATCTTTTCAACATTTCCCCTCATATATTTATCGGCCAATGAGTACGGAAGGGCAAGTGGGCACCTCAACACACACAACGCATTCTGAAATCACATACACACCTTTAAATAATTCCAATATTTAATCCAACACCATGGAAATACAATGCAATGCATGAAATCCCAAACCATCCTCTTTATTCCGAAATTCTTTTTTTTTAATAGCACAAAATTCTAATAACAATTCAACAAATAAAATCTAAGGAATTATTCTCTTTTTTAGGACTCCATGTTCTACTCTTCACCAACCATCAACCCATGCAAACATAACCTTACATCCGTTTACAATTCTAAGTATTCACACAATTTGACTTATTTAAATCACCAATAATACCCTCATAGACAATAAAATTGTCCAACAGACTTATCAACAAAAGAATCACTTTAATTTCAAACATAAGGTGCCGCTTAACTCAAACCCTCTTTTAATTTAAAAATTCCAATTCTAGGGTTTTCAATAAAATTAGGGGTTTTCCTCATTTCCGTGCTAAATCCTCATATCATCAAGTATAAACCACCAAAGTACCAAAACTTTTTAAATATTTCAAAGATTTGAGTGAAAACTCCAATTTTAAATATAAACATATTTTCAATAAAAGATTTAATAACTCAAATCAACCCAAACTTCCCACAAAACGTCAAAATCAAACTAAATCATAGATGGTTGAGCTAAAAGAACTCCCTACCTCAAGAAGGTGAGCAAACAATGAAGACCCAAGCAAAAACTTTGGCGAAATTACAATCCAATCGGTCAAGAAAAAGATCTTCACTCCTCCTTCACTAATCTTGCATGATCTAAGGTAGATCCTTGGTGTAATGAGGTGAAATCAAAAGTTTTGTGGCTAGGGTTTTCTAACATGAAGAGAGGAGGGAGTGAAAAGAGAGAAGAATGGGAGAAAATGAGCAAAAAGTGACTTTTATACTGGCTAATCCCGAACAAACCGCTCGAGTGCAATTTCTTACACTCAAGCGAACAACACAATTTCGAAGCGATCGCTTGAGCGATCATTCCATCACTCGAGTGAAAAAAAAGAACTCCCAAAAGTTTTGTAGAGTTATAGTGAAAATAATAGGAGCATGAATTCTACACTCAAGTGACAACTCCACCGCTCAAGTGGTCCCGCCTGCAACACAACTAACTTTTGGAAGCTGAAGATCATTGCTCAAGTGACCAAATTACCGCTCGAGCAGTCCGAAAAACTCAGTTGTCACAAATACTCCCTAGGTCTGGGCCTAATTTCCTAACTCATGGGCAAGCCTAGCCAGTCCAAATTTTGGCAGGAGCCCGCACAGCCCGACATGGGCTGGCCTGAGCCCAGGCTCGGGCCAAATTTACACCCTCTACACGAACTATTGAAATTATACTGTTGGACTAACTACTAATAAATTTTGAGTAATACTACAAATTTACCTTTACCAATTCAGAAATTACCTAGAAATTAATCTACATTACACTTCACATGGACCTCGTATGGATCTCATACTACACAAATTAATCTCTAACACAGAATCACCTACCTAGAAAATTCTCGATGGGTAAATCTAAGTCCATAACTTTTTTGATAAATTTTTCCCCACCATTTGTTAAAATTTATCATTTTTTAATGCATCTATCCCACATCCAGGGGTCACAGATAGACCATAGAACCTTGCTCAACAAGTAGAACGCATTAGTTGTCTGCTCTCAGGTTGGACAATAAGAGTCAAAGAAGAGCAATCAGTCATTCTTAAAATCAGTTAGTCCGGATATCTGATTATCAATATATATATATATATATATATATATATATTGTTGAACTCTATTTAGATTATAGATTTGTTTGAATCATGAATTTAGGACTTGTTTGAGAATATGTTATTTTTGTAATTTTTGAACTTTTTGACTAAAATGTGAGATAAAAAAAATTAGTATATTCATGATTATTTTAAAAATTTTTACGAAAAAGTGTAAAAAATATAAAGAATAAGAAATCTTTAACTTTTATATAGATTCTTAGTTGGCTTTTAAACTTTTTTATTTTAATGATTTTTTTACTTTTAGAGTAAGGTCTTGTTTGGCATGCACTACTTTAGCACATCTTTTTATCTTATTTGGGTTACATCATCTTTTATTTGAGTCACATTACCACTCTACTACATTGCACATATTTTCGTAAAAAGTCAAAAAAATATACTTATTTATATTACAACAATGCTAGGTAGCTCAAAATTTTGTGACTCAAATGGCTCAAATCACTTAAAACGGCATCGTTTTGACAAATTTTGAGTGTAAAACGACGTCGTTTTAACAGATTTGAGCCATTTGAGCCACAAAATTTTGAGCTGCCAAATATTTTCCTTTATATTAACCCCCAAAAAAGAATAAATGGTATCTAACTATGATCCAAAACACAACCTTAATACTTTTGAGGTAAACAAAATTGTGTGTGTGTGTGTGTTTCTAAAATTTTTTTGTTTGTGTTTTTTTTTAAAAAAAAAATGGTTTGTTTGTTTACTTTTGTGTATGTTTAAAAAAAAAAAAAATCAATATTCTATATGTTTTGGATTTGTATTTTTTTTTAAATTTAGTGTGCTTATGTATTTTTATATTCAATTTTTTTTTTTTACAAAAATAACGAAGCGGAAAATGTGTGCAATTTTTTAAACTTAGACTTAAAAAGTTTGGAATTTTTCCATGTTTAACTTTTTTTTATGCTTTTGTTTGTTTTTGTTTATGTATTCAATTTTTAAAAGTTGGTTTATTTGTTTACTTATTATTATTATTATTTTTTTTATGTGTGTGTGTTTGTTTTTATTTTCTGTTTTTTTTTTTCAAAAATCAGTGTTCTTAATTGGTTTGTTTGGTTGACTAATTTTGTATGTGTGTGTTTAATTTTTTTTTTTTGGGTATGTTTTCAATAAAATCTTTTTGACTGGAAGTGTTTAAGTGTTATGGGTTTATAATTTTCTATTCTGTGTGCTTCTATATTTTTATTTATTCAAAAAAAAATATTAATTGCGAAGCAATTGTTTAGACGTATGAGATTTTTTCTTTCACTTTTTAAAGCTTTTGTTCGTTTTTGTGTATAAATTCAATTTTTTTTTTTAAATTTGGTTTGTTAGTTTTTGTGTGTGTTTTCTTATTAAAAAAACAAAAAATACGTTGTACTATGTGTTTTGGATTTGTATTTTTTTCTGTTTCGTGCGCTTAATTTTATATTTATTTATTTTTTTTTAATTGCGAAGCAAAAAATGTGTGTAATTTTTTAGACTTAGACTTAAGACTTAAAAAGTTTGGGATTTTTCCTTGTTTAACTTTTTTAAGTTTTTGTTTGTTTTTTGTATAAATTCAATTCAAATTAGTGTTCTTAATTTTGTTTTTGTGTGTTAAAAAAAATTATGTTTTCAATAAAATTGGTTTGTTTGTTTGCTTAATTTCATATTTTATTTATTTTTTTAAATTTGAAGCAAAAAAATGTTTTATTGTTCGTATTTGCGCGGGCTTCTTTGAACAGTTTTGCACTACCACAACTGTCTGCAAACCTAACACTTTGGGGTTTTTTCCCATTTCATTTTTTTAAGCTTTTGTTTGTTTTTTCAGAGGTAAAACACATATTCTCTTCCAATTTTATTATTTAAGCAAATATCACCTGCTGATTCTTCCTTTAGGTTGAGGGGACCTTTCCCGACGGGACAAAGTTAATCACTATCCATGATGCAATAGCTAGTGAAAATGGAAATCTGGAGTTGGCTTTAGATGGTTCCTTCCTTCCAGGTAAGGATTCTTGTATGGTTTAATCAGCAGTACGAGATCTGTATTCATGAATGATTTTTATTTTTATTTTTATTTTTTGAAAAGTAGTCTAAGAAAATATTACAAAGTTTTAAACTAGTACATGCATTTGTAGCTGAATGACATTGATGCATGGAATTATTTTTACTTTTTGAAGGATTTTGGGCATTAACATACTTTCAAGTTGTTTGTCCATTTGACTTATTGAGATTGATGCTTCCTGTCCGTCTTGTGTATGAAGTGATTTTCTGAACAACAATGTGAAGCCACTTATTCATGCAGTGTGGTGTTCTACGTTGAACAATGAGAGTTGTTTGTAATCCCAACACTATTTAATAAATTATTAATTATCAATTATATTTAATAAATTATTAATATAATTGTAATCCCAACCCTTCCTGTCTTAAAAATAAATTATCAATTATAGAGATGAAATTATGCCTTCAACCTGAAAATTTCTGTTTCTATACCAAGAAAATGGCATAGGCAAACAACCATTGTTGAGATTTGGGTCAATTATAGAGATGAAATTATGCCTTCAACCTGAAAATCCTTGTTTCTATACCAAGAAAATGGCATAGGTAAACAACCATTGTTGAGCTTTGGTGACCCACCATAAAACAAACTCAAAAATATCTAGCTAAGTTCACAGAAGCTGTGGGAGTTTCCAATCAAATGAAGAGATTTGAAATTAAACTTTATAAGAATATAGGCGAGTTTTCAAATGAAATTCAATTAACGCCCCAGATAGTTTTATTTTAGTTTAATTACGTGTTTATGCGATCTTTAAGTTGATGTTCTGTTTTTTCATTTACAGTCAACAATAAAGAAAAAAGTTTTGCGAGCAGGTAAAGAACAAAGTTTTCCAACAATCAAAGCACATCCAAACTCAATGTTTGAACTTTCAAGGAAGAAGAAAAAAAAAAAGCCTGAAAACAAAAACCTATTTGATAAATTTTTGACAAATTTTCTATAGACTAAAAAGCCTAGAAATAAAACGTCCACTGTTTAATTGAGATTGAGATGGACTCAACTCCAAAATACATTATTATTGACTCCAAAATTGGACATATCTCTATAAAGTTACATGTCAAATAGAAGGCTGACTATTGCAAAAGGGAAGCACTGTGTGCTGTACATAAAATTTTAAAAGTAATACAAAATATTATCAACCAACAAATTCAGACAACAAATCCTTTAGGATTCAGAATTGAAACAACAAATCCAAACAACATAATCAACCAACAACAGTGATCAAGAGCAGAGAAAGGGAAATTCAAGAGACAATGTAAAATACCTCTATTTTGGTGTTGAACGATGAGTCTTGAAGTCACTGTTGGGAAATTAAAAAACATTAAAAAAAATTTAAGTTATTGACATAGCATAGTAAAGCTAAAGAAACCTCAAGAAGGTCTATTAGTGTGTCCCCAATCTGAGAGTCATTTGTATCATATATAGGACAATTAGTAGTGATGGGTCATCACTCATGTCCATCTAAGTGTGTCCATCTCTCACTTCACCCTTTGCCTTCTTCTATGCAAACATTTCAACCGTCATAGTTGTAATCTCTCAATCTCCTTTTCTGTGTATCTTTGCTATTTTCATCTTACCCCTTCAAATGCCAACCGCCAATCTTATCATTGTTCGCAATAATTTTTAGAGAAATAATCTTGTAATTTAAACATCTAATTGATTGTCTTTTGGGGTTTGAACTATCCTTAAATCACCCATGCAAGATTATTATACATTTTTTGTGTGGGTTTGGTTCGTAACCAATGAGGATATATCCCTCTAAACAATACCCAATCCCAAACCCCAAAACAAAAATCGCCCAGCTGCTACCACCATAGAATGAAAATTAGACTATGTCAAAAGCAGCAGGGGATCATTCCTTCAAAACCTACCTATATAAGAACAAAAACCTCTAAACCATAAACCTACATAAGAAACCCAAATATTAAAAAAAAAAAAAAAAGCACAACCATCTTCAACCAAAATGCATGGTGTAGAGCAGCCATAGTGTCAAAAGAAAGCTATGTGTCTTCGATCTCGCATAGTCTTCAAAAATCTTCTAAACCCAAACCATCTTCCTGAGCCTCCTATGTGGTTGAAGCACCTATTCAGCTAGTATGAATGGTTTGACAGCAGCCAAATCAACTTGAGGAACTATGGGATTTCGAACATGGAAGTGCACACAAACCAAAATTTTACCAATACCAACACAGCCCTATTGAGGATTGCAATAGCCCACTTTTAAGGGACCCACGGGCATAGCAACACAGATAGAACTCGTAAATATCATCAACATAAGGTTACACTATTGCAATAGCCAACACAAAGCATTAAAATTAGCTTCAGCAGAAAACAAAACCATATTCTCACATGTTACCTCACCCTATCTTAGGCCTCGTTTGGGAACATGCTAATTGAGTAATTTTTTGGCTATTTGGCTAAGATATGAGCTAAAAAAAATTAGTATGTTTGGGATGACTTTTTGACTTTTTACGAAAAGATGTGCAAAAAGTAGAGAGAAAAGAGAATCTTTGACTTTTTAGTAAGGGTTGTTGGCTTTTTGGCTTTTTTAGTAACTTTTTGACTTTTTGGATAAATGGGATAGTTCCCAAATGAGGCCTTACTCACTCACCATACACTACTTTTTTCTCCTGTCTAAGTCTCTACGTCCTCATTTCCCCCCTTATTCTAACTCTACCAGCCCACTCTTTATTTCTTTTTTTTTTTTAAAAACTCTCCATAAGGTAAAATTCCAAACCAGGCCATGTTTACGTTTCACATCATATAACATCTAAACAGTTAACAGAACATCCCACAGAAGGAACAAACAGCCACTACCCTAGCCTGCTATTTCAGTAGTAACAACAACAGAGTATCAAGTAGCAATCAGATTCCTACAGAGGCAAACAGACCCACATTCACCAGCATCAGTCACTGCTAGGATCAATTTATGTGTCACTCACTCTTTACCACTCTATATAGAAGTGCAACAATACTAAAAAAAGCCTGCAAAAGGGAAGCATTGTGTGCTGTAAATGAAATCTTAAAAGTAATACAAAATATTATCAATCAACAAATCCAAACAATAAATCCTTCAGGATTCAGAATTCAAACAACAAATCCAAACAACATAATCAACCAACAACAGTGATCAAGAGTAGAGAAAGGGAAATTCAAGAGACAATGTAAAATACCTCTGTTTTGGTGTTGAATGATGGGTCTTGAAGCCACTGTTGGGAAATTAAAAAATATTAAAAAAAATTGAGTTATTGACATAGAATGGTAAAGCTAAAGAAACCTCAAGAAGGTCTATTAGTGTGTCCCCAATCTGGGAGTCCTTTGCATCATATATAGGACAATCAGTAGTGATGAGTCATCACTCATGTCCATCTGTGTGTGTCCATCATATATATATATTAGTTTCTTGGTCATTCCCATAATAAGTATGAAAAACCAAATATCCAAGGTAGGTATCATTCACAATTTAAAAGAAGATATCATAACAGACAAAGTACTGTGAGTGAATATGCATTTTCCCCTTAAAAAGTGAGTGAATATATCATAATTTAATATCTTATTTGATTCTGTCATAACATTGACATTACCAGCACTTAGAGCATTCAAGCACTGTTAATCAAACTCTCTATAGGAAAGTAAGTGAATCTACATTTCCCCCCAAATAATATATCATTCACAATTTGAAAGAAGATATCATAATAGGCCAAGTATTGTGAGTGAATCTACATTTTCCCTCCAAATAGTGATTGAATCTATCGTAATTTAATAGCTTATATGATTCTATCATAGCATAGACATTACAAACAATTAGAGCATTCACGCACTGTTGATCAAATTCTTTATAGGAAAGGTTGTTTAATCATTTACTTGGCTTGTTATGATAAATTCACTCACTATTTGACCAGCAAAAAAGTTGAATTACATAAGTAACTGGTTTAACCAAAAGAAAATAAATTATTTTAATTAAGGCATTTTACAGAACATGGTGTATGCACAAAGATACAAAATAAAAGAGCTTGACTGTACCAAAATAGGCAAAATACCCAGAATGAAATGGAATTGAGGTGGCTGCTGTGTGGGGTGCACAGCAGCCACTGTTGTGCAGCCAATTGTGCCCTTTTCGGAGCCCATTTTGATAATCCAAACCGTTCACATTTTAGAATACATCAAGTAGAACATACCTGTAAAAAATCAAGTTAATCGAATATCGTTTACCCATTCATCCATTCACATTTGTATTCATTTTAATACTTTAAAGTACAATTGTTATTTATTTTTGTAGATACAAATGTGAGTGGATAAATGGGTAAACAATATCCGATTAACTTGATTTTTTACAGGTATGTTCTACTTGATGTATTCTAAAATGTGAACGGTTCGGATTATCAAAATGGGCCCCGAAAAGGGCCCAATTGGCTGCACAGCAGTCACCCCAATTCCGAATGAAATTCTCAAGTTTAGAGAGAAATGAGGAGATGAAGAGGGGCCAAACTAATTTGTAGAAAAAAGTCCTCAACAAGCATTCAACAAAATTTCAAGTGGTATTTTGAACACAACAATGTGAGATTTTATTGGCAACAATGCACAGGAAAAAAAAAGAAGAAAAAACACAAAAAAGGAAAATAAAAAAGAAATAGAACACAAAAAAAGAAACAGAACACAAACCCAAAAAAAGAAAGAGAAACCCTAACACATACATAATGAAAGATAGAGTTTAATAAACAAAAGCAACTTAATCTAGTCAAGGTCTTCAGCAGATGAATTTCACAATACCTCTTTAGATCTTCAAGGCTTTCGTAGAAATCATGAAGTTTTGCTTGATTTCAAGCTAATTCAATCCCTTCGTGCTTATCAAATTATCTAATACTACACAAACAAACAAACAAACAAAACTAAGGAAAAAGAATTCATTACATGAAATAGCAAGTTATGAAAAAGTATTAATTTTGCAATCTTAATTATATGTCAAAGTTTCCATAAATTCATGACTTTTTGCAATCCTCAAAACAATGCTCACTTCCTATCATTTACCTTAGTGTTAAATGATTTTCATAATGAGAGGAGAAGTGGAAAAATGGAAGAATAAGAGGTATTCTCGTCTCTAAAGGCACGATGTAAATAATTATTGAGACTAAAATGTAGTTGAATAAAAATGTAGTTGAATACAAATGTAATTTATCGAAAAACATACCAAAAACTAAGACATTGAGAAATAACAACCCCTAGGCACGGGTATATATATTGTTTTTAAAACATTTCCAACAATTTTCCTTGTATCACACATGCTATAGAACTCAATTAAAAATAGAAACCCCTAGGCACAGGTATATATATTTGTTGTTTAATAAAAAAATATTTTGTTTTCATTATTCATTCGTTACCAAATAATACCAGCCAAAGCTATTGTACATATATCAATACTTTACAATAAATAAAAAAAATTACCAAACACCAAATGAAGCACACCAGTCAGTGCTATGCAATCCAGAAAATAGAATTCAAAAATAACAAACAATGTACAACAGTTAGTGCTTTGCAATACCAAAAAAAATAAATTTAAAATAAATAATAAACCATGCACACCAACCAGTGCTCTGCAATCTCAAAAAATAAAAATAAAAATTAAAGTGAAACCTTATAGAAGAAGAGATTCGAAATTTCCGAACATGAATATGAGACTGAAATTGTCTTAAACACCTGTCACTTGGAGAAAAGAGAAAATTTTATTAGAAGGACCACCTACTTTAATGTGTGGTACATCATTGATGTGTCGCATAGAACTAATGTTGTACATATCATGATGGAGAGGCTTGAATAGTCAAAATTAGAGCGTCATAGTGTTGGTGACTGGTTCATACCCAAATCTTGCAAATACCATGATGTAAAGGCTTGAATAGCAATTTCATTCACCTATAAAACTCAAAGCATTATGAGCTACTTGAAATATTTTTGTTCAACAAATGGAATTAAAGTGCAATACTCACGACTTACATATGTCAAAATAGACAACAAAAAATAACATTTGGAATTGCATTCTTACTTTCTTTTAATAGTAACGCTGTGTTTGAATCATGAATTTGGATAGAGATTTGGAAAGAGAAAGAAAAATAGAGAAATAATTTAGTTTATATTCCATCCACATTTCACTCATTCTTTTCCTCTATCTTTTCATAATGCTATCAAAATCCACGATCCAAGCACACTTACAAAGATTATACAACACATCCGTAACATAGACATTTTCATAAATATATCTTTTAAAAAAGAAACATAAGCATAACTATGCCAATCTTAAGCAATGTTCCTATAGGAGAGGGAAAAAAGAAAAGAAAAGAAAAGAAAAATATGTGGTTCAAAGTTCAAGAAAAAAGGTCCAAGGGGTTCAACATTAGCCCGGAAGTTGGAAAAACGGGCGCCGGGAGGCTCCGGAGGAGAGATAACTGGTTGCTGCAACAATTGCTGGCCTCCCACCCTTCAGTGACCTTCCCTGTGATAAAACAGAGGTACCTGCCAAAAATGAACGAAAACCATTGCAAAACGAATGTTCCGGGGCCAAAACACGCAGTTCGAGGTCCCGAAAATGGGCTGTTAAGCACCGAAAGTGGCATTCGACCACGAAGTGGGTTTCCGGGACCCCAGTGTCCCTCAAAAGGGAGCAAATAGGAAGTATGCCAAAAATCAGAGCAAACGGAGATGGTTAGGCGGTCCCGAACCGAGGCACACGGCCTGACGGTCCCGGAAAACCGGAAACCGGGCTCCGAAAAGGGCAAAATGGCCTACGGCCACCAAATGTAGCCTACGGACATTGAGAGATGGTCTACTAGACCTCTCCCTCCCCTCAGGAAAAGAAACCGAGAAAACCGAGTCTGGTTCGCAAACCGAGACAAGGCACAGAAGAGGGTTCGGAAGTCCGGAGGCAGGGCTCACGGCCGCAACTCTGAAGCTTCTGAACAAGCACATTATGCAACATCACCAAGCGCTCAATCGGTGACGTCTGAGTCTTAAGGTCGGTCAAAAATGGGGTGTCTACAACTACCAATCGCTTTCATCTCGATCTCCGACCTGAGTCTCTTCTCAAACTCCAAACAACAGCACTCCTCGATCGTCACTAACTTTGGTGCAAACCTAAACAAGCTAGCAAAAGTTGTCTCAAACTCCGCTACAGTTGTGTCGAGTTGTTCAAGTTTTTCAAACTGTTTTCTCAAACACTTTATAACTATGGGTGGAAGATACTTCTCTTGGAAGGCGTGAGTAAATACCTCCCATGTGTGCACTATATGGTCTTTGGCATATTTTCACCATTGACTTGCGTCCCCTTTCAATTGGAAAGCCCCCAACGTGACCCGAAGCTCATCATCTACTATGTGAACACCTCAAACATCTTCATTGTCTGTTCAAGCCACTCACCCATTAGAAGTGGATTAGCACCACCATGAAATTCCACAAGATTAGATTTAAAGAACTCTTTGGCCAAAGAAGAGGATCTAGTCTCTCCTACGATGGCCCGTGCCACTTCCTAAGCCCTCAAGATATTCATAGATTCTTGAAACGCACCCGCTAACTCCCGAGCTAATAAGCCCAGAACATCATGCACCTCCTGTTTGGTCATACTTACCTGGCCTACCCCTTCTCTACGAGAGGAAACACCCCGACCACCACGACGAGTTCTACCACAACTTCCATCACTACGTTTGGACATCCAATATAAAAAATAAGATATAACTTAGCTCATAATTTAACCCAAATGGAACCCCACTCTATCCAACAAACCTAGGCATGTCTATACACACAACAATTTTCACAATGACAAACCACAATATATATAGATTCACATAAAGCATATACGAATTATCCTCCTAAGATGTCATCTGTCCCACAAAGTTCAAAAAATTCGAGTTAGAGTGGCATTGATCAAGTGCCCTCCTAACAAGACTCCTAAGAATTTATAGGCACAAACTTCATCTCAAGATTTTATTCTCGCACCCATATAATCACATCAACAAACACAAATAAGAGGAAACACTTAAACGTCCCCTTCTAAACTAGTAACCATTGTGACCAACGTCACTTCCCACGAGCCCAAGGTATTCAAACCTAGTGGGCTCTAATTCCAAGGTGTCATACCTCGAAAATCGTACCACGACATAAATTACCAATCCATTATTATTATCCAATTTTCGGACACTCCTTTGAACAATAAATAAAAATAAATAATGGTATAACCAAAAATCTGTCATATTATCTGAGATTTCTCTTCAAATTCTTTACAATAATTTACAAATACTGGAAAACATATAAGAAAACTTTGATACATCCAATTTGCCATAAAGGCTTACACTGCTCAAGGCCAAGGGCCTTGATTTCAACACATAAAGTCCTAACTCGACAAACAATTCAAAAGCTACAGACAAACAACATCAAGAAGCTTCAGTGCTCCATGTTGACCTCCTTTCACTTTCAACAAATTCGTAGTTCATCTTCATCACCTGGAGTTTGAGGATATCCAACCCATAAAAAGGGAGTGAGCAATGACGCCTAATAGGAAGTAAACTTAACTCATTATAAATAAATAAATAAATTTATACCTATATACAAATGCTCAAGTTGGTTATATTCATACAACACAGTATAATGTACAATTTTTGTAACCTTAATAGCATTTAATGCCCAATGCAAACTTTATACCCACTATTGGCTCAACACCTGAGCCTCAATTATTCTCAAGAACATCTTCTATAAGATCCCAAGACGTGTCTCGAAATATCCCCACATTTATTGGCTAACATGCACGGAATGGCAATTGGGCAACTTTACATTTTTGAAAACACCTCCACATTTACCGGCCTACAAGCACGGAGAGACAATTGGACACCCGTTACATTTATTAATACCTCCACATTTACAGGCCTATAAGCACAGAGGGGCCATTGGACACTCGTCAATCTTTTCAACATCCCCCCCAACATTTACCGGCCAATGAGCACGGAAGGGGAAGTGGGTACCTCAACACACACAATGCATTCCGAAATCACACGCACACCTTTAAATAATTCCAATATTTAATCCAACACCATGGAAATGCAATGCAATGCATGAAATCCCAAACCGTCCTCTTTATTCCAAAATTCCTTTTTTTAATAGCACAAAATTCTAATAACAATTCAACAAATAAAATCTAAGGAATTATTCCCTTTTTCAAGACTTTACGTCCTACTCTTTACCAACCATCAACCCATGCAAAACATAACCTTACATTCATTTACAATTCCAATTATTCACACAATTCGACTTATTTAAATCACCAACAATACCCTCATGGACAATAAAATTGTCTAACACACTTATTAGCAAAAGAATCACTTTAATGTCAAGCACAAGGTACCGCTTAACTCAAAACCTCTTTTAATTTAAAAATCTCAATTCTAGGGTTTTCAATAAAATTTGGGGGTTTTCCTTGTTTATGTGCTAAATCCTCATATCACCAAGTATTTCAAAGATTTGAGTGAAAACCCCAACTTTAAATATAAACATTTTTTCAACAAAAGATTTAAAAACTCAAATCAACCCAAACTTCCCACAAAACGTCAAAATCGAACTAAATCATAGATGATTGAGCTAAAAGAACTCCCTACCTCAAGAATGTGAGCAAACAACGAAGACCCAAGCAAAAACTTTGGCGAAATTGCAATCCAATCGGTCAAGAAAAAGATCTTCCCTCCTCCTTCACTAATCTTGCATGATCTAAGGTGGATCCTTGGTGTAATGAGGTGAAATCAAAAGTTTTGTGGCTAAGGTTTTCTGACATAAAGAGGGAAAGGAGAGAAAAGAGAGAAGAATGAGAGAAAATGAGCAAAAAGTGACTTTTATACTGGCTGATCCCGAACAGACCGCTCGAGCACAATTTCTTATGCTCGAGCGAACAATACAATTTCAAAGCAATTGCTCGAGCGATCATTCCATCGCTCGAGCAAAAAACAAAACTCCTAGAAGTTTTGCAGAGCTACAGTGAAAATACTGAGAGCATGAATTCTACGCTCAAACGACAACTCCACCGCTTGAGTGGTCTTGCCTGCAAAACAACCAACTACTAGGAGCTTAAGATCACCGCTCGGGCAGTCCGAAAAACTCAACTGTCACAAACACTCCCTGGGTCTGGGCCTAATTTTCTAGCTCGTGGGCAAGCCTAGCTAGTTCAAATTTTGGTGGGAGCCCGTGCAGTCCGACATGGGCTCCCAGGCCCAGGCCAAATTTACACCCTTTACATGGATTATTGAAATTATACTGTTGGACTAACTACTAATAAATTTTGAGTAATACTACAAATTTATCCTTACCAATTCCAAAATTCCTTAGAAATTAATCTCCATTACACTTCACATGGACCTCGTATGGATCTCATATTACACAAATTAACCTTTACCACAAAATCACCTACCTAGAAAATTCTCGGTGAGTAAATCTGAGTTTATAACTTTTTTGATAAATTTTCCCGCGGCACCATCTGTTAAAATTTATCATTTTTTAATGCATCCATCCCACATCCAGGGGTCACAGATAGACCATAGAACCTCGCTCAATAAGTGGAACGCATTAGTTGTCCACTTTCAAGTTGGACAATAAGAATCGAAGAAGTGCAATCACTCATTCTTAAAATCAGTTAGTCCAACTTGAAATGAGTGATTGCACTTCTTCGATTCTTATTGTCCAACTTGAAAGTGGACAACTAATGCGTTCCACTTATATATTGTTAAACTCTATTTAGATTATCGATTTGTTTGAATCATGAATTTAGGACTTGTTTGGGAATATGTTATTTTTGTATTTTTTTTAATTTTTTGACTAAAATGTGAGATAAAAAAAAAATTAGTATGTTCATGATTATTTTTTTAATTTTTACGAAAAAGTGTAAAATATATAAAGAAAAAGAAATCTTTGACTTTTATATAGATTCTTAGTTAGCTTTTTAACTTTTTTATTTTAATGATTTTTGACTTTTAGGGTAAGGTCTTGTTTGGTGTACACTACTTTAGCACATCTTTTTATTTTATTTGAGTTACATCATCTCTTATTTGAGCCACATTACCACTCTACTACATTGCACATATTTTCGTAAAAAATTTAAAAATATACTTATTTATATTAACTCCTCAAAAAGAATAAATGGCATCTAACTATGATCCAAAACACAACTTTAATACTATTGAGTTAAACAAAATTGTGTGTGTGTGTTTAAAATAAAAAAAAATTTAAAAAAAAAATCTTTTGTGTGTGTCTCTAATTTTTTTTGTTTGTTTGTTTTTTTTTTTAAAAAAAATTGGTTTGCTTGTTTACTTTTGTGTATGTTTAAAAAAAAAAAAAAAGAAATTCAATATTCTATGTGTTTTGGATTTGTTTTTGTTTTTGTTTTTTTTTTTTAAATTTAGTGTGCTTATGTATTTTTATATTCAAATTTTTTTTTTTTACAAAAATAATGAAGCGGAAAATGTGTGCAATTTTTTAAACTTAGACTTAAAAAGTTTGGGATTTTTCCATGTTTAACTTTTTTTAAGCTTTTGTTTGTTTTTGTGTATAAATTCAGTTCAAATCAGTGTTCTTAATTTTGTTTTTGTGTGTTAAAAAAAAAAATTATGTTTTCAATAAAATTGATTTGTTTGTTTGCTTAATTTCATTTTTAATTTTTTTTTAAAGTCAAAGCAAAAAATATTTTATTGTTCGTATTTGTGTGTAAGCTTCTTTGAACAGTTTTGCACTACCACAACTGTCTGCAATTTTTTAGACTTTAGACTTACACTTTGAGTTTTTTTCCCATTTCACTTTTTTTAAGCTTTTGTTTGTTTTTTTTGTGTATAAATTCAATTCTTAATAATTTGATTTGTTTGTTTACTTAATTTTATGTTATTTAAAATAAATTCAGTAGTCTTACAAAAATCATATAAAATGAGTGTCTTGGGTTTTTATTTTTTATATATTTTTTTTGTGTAATATTGTTAATTGTACTTTCTATAAAAAAATTTTTATACAAAATGAAATGCTTCATTGTGTTATTAGGTTAAAAAAAAAAATTAATTATTAATTTTCTTCGTTTATATCAACATTTGTGTTTGTGTGTTTATAATTTATATTTTCAAAATATTGATTTATTTATTTGCTTACTTTTGTGTGTGTGTGTGTGTTTTTTTTAAAAATAATTCAATGTTCATAAATTTTGTTTTATTTTTAAAAAAAACAATAGTCTTAATTTTATTTTTTTTTATTTTGAATTGGGGTTTTTTTTATTATTTATATTAATATATATATATTTTGGGTGTATATCAAATCTTTTTTTGTAAGTGTTTCAAAAGTATGGGTTTGTATATATATATGTGTGTGTGTGTGAATCTGTATACTAATTTGATAATGGGTTTTATGAATTTTAGCCAATGGTGTGACATCTTCCCAATTTATAGAAATTAGGAGTTGTTTGAGATAATCTAAATAAGTGTACTTTTTGACTTTTTACGAAAAAACGTAAAATATGGGTTGAATTTAAAGTGATATAATAGAGATATGATGTAATTTAAATGAGATGATATAACTTAAATAAGATGATAACTTATAAATTTTTTGACTTCTTTATATTACGTCAAACTGGGCCTAAATGACTCAATTGCTCTACCCATTCTCTTGGCAATCTTTTAGAATTTGAATTTGGGTGCACATCAAGTGATTGTTTATTTTTTTTATATAATTCTATAATTGTCTAGGAGTCTTCAATTGTATTTTTTATATGATATATACATATATATATTTACAGGTTACTTTATCACATTTATTGAGAACAAATATAACTATTTACAAGTTCCTTTATCACATTTATTGAAAACAAATAAACTTTTTAAGTGATTATCTAACCACACCAATCTTCTTTGATTGTAAGGTTTGTTTGTATTTATTATTTGAATAAAGCTTCGGATCCTTAGTGGAGGTGTTGGGGTCCCTTCCCATTGGTCCAAAAAATATATATATATTTTTTTGGTTTTCAGCTAACCCCAGGCCGACATGTGACACGGGGGGGTCACTGGGGTCTGTAGCATTGCTGTTATTATTTATATTCAGTTTGTTTGTATTTAATGCACCGTTTCAAGCTTTGGTATACAATTATGTTATTTTTAAAATTATAGAAAATTCAAAATTTTATTTTGTTGTTTAGCTAGAATTCTTTGAAGATGTTTTATAATTTCATAATATATATTTATTTATTTTGTAAACAATTAGTAAATATTGTATTTTTTTTAAGATTTATATATATTATATTGTACATATTATATTTATAAAATATATTAAAATTAAATATTACATTCTACATAATTATAAATGTTTAACGTACATTATCAGTATATTATTGAAAAAAATAGATAAAGGGCATCAGAGACGCAAAGAAACCGGGGGATTGAAACCAAGAGAATGAAGTGAGGCTTCTTCATAGACAGAGAGATGGGAAGTTTCCGAGGGTGGTTGCCCCTCTCCTCTCTGTAATCTGTATAATACAGAAAAAGGAAGCCCATGATTTCATTTCTTCTATCTCCAAAAATCAACAACCCTTTTTGAGGGAAGTTATTTGGTGGTCTTGGATTTGGGTGTGTGTGTGTTTTTTTCTGATCTCTGAATCTGATCATTGCATCTATCTATCTATCTATGTATGTGTGTGTGTGTGAGAGAAAGACACAGAGTGTTGGGTTGGTTTACTCCACCCTTTTCACTCTAGAGGATATTAACGCTGGTTTAGAACCGACCCTTTTGCACCATTAACAACAAACCTTCATCAAAGCTACTTCCCAAACGAAGTGTTAAAGAGGCTGTGATGATAAATTTTCTCTTCTGGGTTTTCAAATCAGGCGTTGAGATTCGGATCCGTTTCATGGCGGGGCAACCCGGATGGTCAGTGACCAAGAGAGAGAGGCTAGATCTGGTTTTTTCTCTCTCACTAGGCAACTGTTGTTGTTGCAGCCATGGCGGAGTAAGACACAGTCTCAGCCTGATATCAAAGCAGATCTGAGCCTTAATCCTTCGCTTTACACCCATACTCATCATGCATAGATCCCTATTTATATACTTTTGATCATACATCTATTTTTATATTAATGTTTCTGGGTTTGTTCTGTCTTTGATTCATTTTCATTCATTACATTTCTGTAGAATCTCTAATACATCTCTATTTATATCAATGTTTCTTGGTTTGTTCTGTCTTTGATTCATTTTCATTCATTAGATTTGTGTAGAATCTCTAATGTGCGAGTAAAACATGGGTTAAATCAATTTTGCTATTTTTGGTTAAAAGTCTACAACGTGATTTTTGGAAATTTCAATTTATATGTTTTTTTTTGTAATTTTTTTTTTCGATTCAGTGATTTGTTTTTTTTCTTTCAATAAAATTTTCATCCGCCTGTTTTTTCCAATCTTAGAAAAGAAAATTATGACTAGACTGTGCTGGGTTTTCATCGATTTTTAAAAATTGAATTTTAGTTTTCTGTATTTTTTTATTTTTATTAAGGGGTTGTTTGGGATGATCTAAATAAATGTATTTTTTGACTTTTTATGAAATATTGGTTGAGTTTGGGTTGGGTTTGAAGTGATGTGTAAGAGAGGTGATGTGACTTAAATAAGATGATGTGAATTAAATAGGATTGTGACTTTTTGACTTTTTGTCTTTTTTAAGACATGCCAAATTTGGCCTAAGTTTTCTTAACATTTTAAATAAAATTAGTGATAAATTCAATCTAAATAACGTATAAGTCATTAGATTTAGTGAATATTTTTTATTGATAAAAAATTTACTCTTTGTGAAATAGTTTGGTGAATAGTTTTAGAAGACATTTTGTTTTTAATTTTTCCTCTTTACTTTTTTATCTGTTTGATTTTTTGTTGATTATCTGTTTAATTTTTTTGACCATATATTCAATTTTTCTCTTAATTCTATTTATCTGTTCAATTTTATATTTATTTGTTCAAAATTTTCTTCTAAATTCTATTTGTCTGTTCAAAAATTTTGACTATCTGTTCATTTTTTCCCTTAAATTCTATCTAAATGTTCAATTTTTCTCTAAATTCTATCTATCTATTCAATCTTTTTTTTTTCTATCTGTTGAAAATGTGTCAACTTTTTTGTGTATCTGTTGCAATCATCATCATCAGCATCAATTTTTTTCCAGATCTGTCTCATACATACACACACTTACAGATATATATACACTCAAGATTTGTTGAAACCAAGAACATCCACAATACCAGATCCATCACAACACCCACAACACACACACACACACAAAAGCAGCAAGAACACAAATCTAACATAGATCATAATCAGAAAGTCACAAAAAATCAAAAAAATAAAAAAAGTCAACATCATCATCATCATCATCATCACAAATAAAAAATCTTCAAGCTCAACTTAGATTATAAAAAAAAAAAAAAATACACACAAATCAGTTAGTTTGAGATTATCAACAACATTATCATCATCATCATCATCATAGATTAACATCAAATTTACCACAAATCTAAATTTACCACTGATCTAGATCTACTACAGATCATCAACAACACCATGAACATCATCATCATCACAGATCATCATCTAAACTATACTCCATAAATCTACGACGATAGATGGCGATGAGGCGGTTGGAAGAGTGGATCTGTAAATATCATTTCATATCAACATATGTGTGTGTATATATGCATATGTATGTACACACCGTGAAGGTTCTATATCGAATAACGAAGATGGCGAAGTTTGAGTCGTGAAGACAGTAGATGATGACAGAGCATTTTGGAGAGATGAGGAGACTGTCGTCGTGTGCTGCCGTCAAATCCAAACCCTTTCTTCCCAACCAGACTTCAAATCTGATGAATATACATCATTAGAGCATCTCCAACGGCGAACCATTTTTTTCATCAAATTCGAGGAAAAAAAAGACGATTTCCTCAATCTGATACGAGGTGCTTCAACGGTTGCATTGTAGCTTGCTTTTTCCCTCCATTTTTGTTGCCCATTTCTTTTTCCCTCCATTAAGAATTAAAGCGCGCACACACAAACACACACACACACACTGTGGTAAAGTTAGAAGCACAACCCACATAAACCATTATTCTCTCTCTCTCTCTCTCTCTCTCTCTCTCTTTTTAACTTTGGTCATGTGGTTCTTTTCTTTCTTTGCGAACCATACATATGGACACCGATCATTCCACTCTGTAAAAGAAATGAAGGTTTCATTGAACTCTTGGACCACCCAGTTGTTTGTTTGGTGAGTCTTTGTAGTTTTGGGGGTTTCAAGAAATTTTCAGAATTGGGGTTTTTAAGAAGAACCATTTTGAGCTTGTGATCTGTGAAGTCATTTCTTTGATAGGTTTTGTGCAGGGCTAGTATTTGTAGTTAGATATAGAGGGGGAAAGCAAGGAATCTATCATTTACCATGTTTTTTTCTCTTTAATTCTTTATTTGTATGAAAAAATTCAAAAATTTCTCTTTGAACCTGTGTAGTAGTAGATCCCAGGCGAAACAGAAGCAGCTGTGCATTTTTTTAATAAACCGGTCGACCGGTGGGACAACCGGCCAGATGCTCGGCTAGTTGTCCTGCAGGACCCACCACCAACATAAACACACAGTGTTTTGGTGAAACTTGACCCAATCTTCAATTTGATGAAAGTTTTGCCTTTTCTCAATTTGATATCAGTTTGGTGAAATCGTTAGAGAGATGAAAGTACCATTTTTCATCAAAATTTAAATCATAAATCTGATTCACCGTTGGAGATGGTCTTAAGCCTCATCGCCGTTCACCGCCGTAGCTCTTTAGGACTTTGAAGACGACAAAGGATCGTTTTACCACTCTCACCACTAGTGATGCCAGAAAATTCGATTTGACAGCGTAAACCTCTTGTGACGAGGTCACTCTCAATACTAGCCAGGGCTTGGTTGTCCTCGTCATCAGCTCTAGAAGAGGCAGAGGATGGTATGGCCTTAGCGACTAGGGCTTTGATAGTGTTTAGTGGTAGAGGTGGTACGGGAGAAGGAGGAGGGGGTGCGGAGCCGACAGACATATATATATATAGAGAGAGAGAGAGTGAGACAACATGAAAGACAAACGGAAGAAAGGAAAATAGAGAGAGAAACTCTCTTCTCTCTCTAGAGCAATTAAACAGATAAGCTTCTATATATATGTATTTGTGTCACAACTTAAACAGAGTAAAAAAAAAAAAAAAGATTAAATAGATGGATTCCTTGTTTCTATGCGTTTATGTATTGAAAGGGGTATTTTTAGTCATTTTGCAAAACTTGTCCTTATGGATATAATGAAAAAGCGCGTGAACCTCTAGATCGAAAAAATTTAAATTTGGACTTTTTTGTCCGAGCACCCATTTTTTTTAGTTTCTAAATGCGCGTAACTTAAATACATCTAAAAAATAAAATATTTGTAAAAAAATAAAATATTTGTGAAAAATATTTTAAAAAATTCAATAAATATAAAAGAATACAAAAATATACTAAAATTTTATATATTTTTTTGTATTTGATGAATTTAAAAAAAAAAAAAACATAGATATTATATTTTTAAGTGTATCTAGGTTAGGTATATCTTTAAAACATTAAAAAAAAATGTTAAAATGTTAAAAATTTTGATTAAAAACAAAAAAAATGAAATTCTATTCAAACATCACTGATTCTCTCAATGCATTCCATTAACAGATTAAATTTATATTCAAATAATATCCTCAAATGAAAATACCATTAAGGACAATATGGAAGTGTATTCTCCCCATTCAAAGATTTCATATACAAAAACAGAAAACACTCTTTATACACCATATCACCTATAGACATATAAATATCCAAAATAAAACATCTAAAATAGATTGATTTTGAAGATTTAGGGTTTACGAACATTGAAATCAATTTTGAAAATTTAGAGTTTAAGAACATTAAAATAAATTGATTTTGAAGATTTGCACACCATGAATAATACTGAGATTGTTGATTTTGAACAATGCGACAATGAGCTTTTTGGTATTTTGTTTATCTCGTTCGTATAATCATTGTGAAGATGACTTTACACAGTGTTCGATTATTTTTATTTGAACAAAGCAATTTCATTCAAATTATTAATGTTGATCAAATTATAAATGTTCATACATAAAAAATTGAACATTTTAATTCCTTAAAAATTTTATTTCTCAAATTTAATTCAATTCCATAATTTATTTTATTTTTGGTATATCTTATTTTCTTTTTAACAAAAGGTCAATGTATTCAACCTTTACAAAAAAATAAAAATAAAAAACAAACAAAACAAACAAAACAAATAACATATCGAATTTAATATATGTTCAACATAATAAGTCTGAACGATTTGAAATCATTCAGCATGTAAAGTATGAATGTATTTATTTTGTTGAACATAAATATTTTGAACACATTCAATTTGTTCAATTTTATTTTTTGTACGATGATATTATGTTCAGACAACCAGAGTTGAGTCAAACTCAAAATAGAAATTGCTATGAAAATTGAATCGGTAACCAAATCAAAAGAAGATAGGAAAAACAATATTAAGATGAGAATTAAATGCGGTAACCAAATCAAAAGAAGATAGGAAAAAACATATTATAAGATGAGAATTAAATGTGTGAATCAAAGATAAGAATGACAAATTTTCAACACTGACAATGCATCGGCGAAACAACAACAAGATGACAGTGAAAATGGAGATTGAAACATCGACAATGCATTGGCAAGCCAACACGACGGCGATGATGGAGATATGAAACGACAAGAATGCACTGGTCGAACGAAACCCTCTGCCAGTGATGGAGATCTTCGACGTTGCGATGGAAATCTATGGTATTCTGAAGATGGAGGTCTCTAGTGTTCTGAAAATGAAGATATTTGGGTGTGGGTTATGGTGTGTATTCACACGTGTTATGTTACCTTAGGGTTAGTAATGAAAAGTTAAGGTGTGAACTAAAATATTTTCAAACACTAAAAATTATTATGTTATGTACTAAATAATTGTGTGTACTGAGAGAATATCACCCGGTTAAGCTCACCTCATTTATCTCCTCTCACATAAAGATTCATGAATTATATACTAGATTTCTCGTTGAGTCAACTCGGTTTCGTTTCCATCATAAACTATTGCAGCCATAGCAGGCAGCCAAATCTGCATCTTCCCATTCCCCAGCACCATTGTAATTTATGCCATTGCTATTATGATCTCAACCTCAAAACCCCTGTTACCCTCTGGACCCATCATTGTCATCCCTATTCAGTAATAGAAAATCTATAGGATGTTGGATCTAGAAATTTCTTCTCTTTTCATATGAACTGGTGGTTACATTGTTCTACATTTTGTTATAGTTATATAGGCCATATGTCGGTGGAAACCAACATGGAAAACCTGTTGTTTTGCCAAAAAAATATAAGAGCAAATTTCAGAACGAATCAAGAATTCAAAATTTATTTGTCATAAGAAAGTTTGAAATAAATTTTGAACAATGGAGATAAACCAAATAAAAAAGAAAGAAATTCTGATCAACCATCATTGTGGTTGATAGAAACTGAGATCTAATCAGTCATCACGATAGTTGATGGTCACAAAGAAGAGAAAAAACAAGACCAGTTATGATGAATATTCATCATCTGTAGCTGTGACAAATTTATTCTCTTTCCTTGGCAAATATATATTTTCTTTGTGGTATTCGATCGAGGGTGACAGAATGTTTCTTCAAAAATTGAGGAATCCAAGAGCAAATCTAAAAGTAATATACATAATCTCATACACAATAGAAACCATTGAAAGTAATAGAATGCTAATCTTCAGAGGCTGCAAGAACTCAAGTTTAAAATAAAATAATAAATTACAGAAGAAGACCATGAAGTGTTGCAGATCCCTAGGTGAACGAGTTATGACTCATGAGTTGTGAGAGTCAGGAGAGAAAGGTCAAAACAGGACAGACGATAGGACACACTACTGGTACAGAGGATCTGAAGACTTTTGGTTTGTGTATATTTTTCTTTTTAAACAAAGCATGATTGAGGATGTTCGATTTGCAGGACAGATGAAAATTAGAGTTTCATTTTATGGGTTTACGTTTACCATTGAATTCATAATTGATATTATAGATACGTTACATTTGGTAATCTGTTTACGCTTATGTCAGGAATTTAAATTTTCTTTGTTTTGTTAAGCCTTGGATATAAAAGCCTTGGAAAATTTTCAAGTTTTCCTGCATTTTATTTTATTTTCTTTCCATTTCATTTCCTCGTTTGAGTGTTGGTGTTACTCTATAAAATGCAGCATTTTATAGCAGTAAACCCCTTTATTTACATACTCTATATTTGTCACCTATTCCTTATATTTTTTTTCCTTTTATTGATATATCATTTTTTTATTCAAAGAAGACATACCAAGATAGCTACACAATCATGTGCTAACTCAAACCCAAGTTGGTGAGGCACCAACAAAAGAGAAGAAAAAACACCCAAGCATAGCAGCAAAATACAGCAGCCAACACAGCAGCCAAAAGAACTCACTCAACCCCTACCTAAACATGCTCTAACCTGGTTGAGATTGTATATGAAACCACTAACCGAGTACTGCCACTCCTTTGATGATGACTTGAGCCAGATTGCCACTCTAGTTTTTATGAGGTTAGAAGTTTCCCAAATATCAGGTTTAGCATCATTGAAAACACACTCATTTCTTAATTTCCATATGGACCACATGGTTACAAAAGGGACAGTACTCCAAATCTTCCTCTCAAGCTTCTTAAACTTTGCACCATCCCACCAATGCAATGAACTATCAATGGTGCCAGGAATAGCCCAATGCAAACCCACCATTTTAACAAAGCAGACCACACGAAAGGACAGTGAAATAACACATGAAGCACAGTTTCCACATCATTTTTACGAAAGCAACAGAGTGGGTGTATCACCATTAAGAACACCTATTCTCTTTAAGAACACGGAAGCTTTAACCTTTTGCTTCCAGGCAAGCCAACCAAAGAACTGAACTTTGGGGGTACATAAAATATTAATCCAAAGCAATTTACTAGGACTGAGATGATTCCCAACACCAACTGATCGGGATTTGTAAAGAGAAGCTTCAGAGAAAATACCTGATGATTTAGCAGCCCATTTTGGGTGACCAATCCCTTCCCAAATGCATGTGGAACCTGATGAGATGGTAGACACTAATCTCAACATCTCCAATCTTTCCCACTCAAAGAGTTCTCATACAGCCACCATTTCACACTTCTATGGCCTTAATTGTTGTACTTGCCCTGTACTGGTATGCCTTTGCATTGACTACTTCTGCAAAAGATATGTGATCCCTGACCTGGGACCTGTTATCTTTGCCACCTGGAATTTCGAACCTTCGACTAGTTGCATCATTCGCCTGGTTTTGATGAACAATGTTTTTTTCATCTTCCTCTTTACTAATCTCAGCATTCTTCACTTCCAATGCTTTATCATCCACCCACAATCCATTTGCTCTCTGGATTGCCATGTATGTGGCCACTGGTCAGTCGAATCTAACGAATCCAAACCTCGTGTTTTTCACCTTTCGTCTCTTCTGAGGGATGTAAACATCTGTGACAATGCCAAACTTCATGAATAGCATGTTGAACCCTTTCAGATCCATGGAGTTGGGTATATTGTCCACAAAAACTGTAAACAAACCTTTCCTTGGCCCATTGATCCTTGCTTCAGGTCGTCCTCTTTGTCTTACCACTGGAATCCACCCACCTTGCTGCTCACCTCTTCTCTGCTCCATTGTATATCAAATAAGACATGATTTAATAATATGAGCTGATATGTTATTATTTGGTTGGAATGTTATTTTATTAATTTGTAGGTGGTACTACTTACTTATGTGAAGATGGAGTGACTCATTTCTTCAGACCATATACTTAGTGTTCATTGGCAAGTGCTCGGGCTGTTTATTTCTCTAGTGTTTGAATTATAAACAGATTGATGAACAATCAGCTCCAGTTTAACTTTAATAGTCTCTTGATATTAACTAGAACATATTTCACCTTAAAATTATTTTCTATGCATTTTACCTTGTAGATGGTGGTTTGTTAAGGATTTCCCCCATTGTCTCCATTATGTGATACATTCAATCTCATGCTAAAAACTGCATGAACAACGGCATAGGTCATCGTGTGAAGCATGACGCCTCACAACTAATACTAATATGAAGGGAGAACACCCTTTTGGTATTTCCTTTGTTGTAATCATTATTTTGTCCTAACAGTGTATTCTTTGCTTCCTCCTCATCCATTTTTCTTCTGCATTATTAGATTGCTTTTTGCAGTATGGCATTTGTTGATGCAAGATACTAGTATTTGGCCTAGCTACATTTGCTTCTTCGTTAATATTTTGTTTTTTTGTTTTAGAGTTTTACTCAAGGTAAATTAAAAGACTAGTTTTGTTGGATTTTAATCTTGATACGGTTCTTGACTAATTCAAATGAACTTTTTTTTTTTTAAATTGTTGTTTCTATATATCTTATGAATTACTTTCTAAAATTGCTTCAAGTTGGAACTATTGGGCTTCTAGCCTTGACAGGACTGCTAGTTTTTATGCTTTTCTTTTTGGCAGCAATCATCAATGCCATTATAATTTCTCTTCTCTTGTCTTTAGCTGCGGCAAGGGGCTTCTTGGCTCTTTTCTATGCCTGTGTGACGGCAATTTACATTGGGGCGTTATCAATAGCTGTGTTTGTTATTTCCACTGCAACAATTTCAGCAATCATAGCTGTTCTGATAGCTACAAGTAAGTTGTTTGCTTTTCCTTTTTTCATTCTTCTTCTTTCCTGATCCACCGTGGTTATATTCTTTGATGTTCAATGAGTTTCACTAATAAGTTCAATCTTTGTGTTGATTGTGCTTGGTATAAATAAATTGAGACCTCTTTGATTCAGGCCTTTATTGACTCTATAGAATGATTATGATTTGTTAACCATAGTTGAGTCTGAAACCTTCATGGGCTATGGTTCTGTCCATGAAGATTGGCTATGTACAGTGACTGATTATGATGTGTGAACTTCCAACAGCACCGAGGGTACATTTAC
Organism: Camellia sinensis; assembly: GCF_004153795.1. NCBI lineage: Eukaryota > Viridiplantae > Streptophyta > Magnoliopsida > Ericales > Theaceae > Camellia > Camellia sinensis. The sequence continues at coordinate 523,229 of NW_021024684.1, forward strand.
ACGACATATTAAGATATTTTTCAGTGGTTTGTTTTTATGCCTAGCTGTACATGTTTGATCTTATTGATTCAAGAGAAAATCAAACATCAACTTGAGTACGTCACTCATGTCTAGATAAACTTTCAGAAACAAACAACACCCCGATTGGCCTTCTGGTTAGGAAATTACAAGGAAATTTGCAAAACTTAAGGGTTAAATGGTCTGTTTGGGAAGCAATTGGACTTTCAGTTAGGAAGTTAGTGAAGGTAATACAATCCCCTGTTGGTGACATTACTTGATGATAGCTGCTACTGTGCTGCTGCTGCTACTTGTGTTTTGTCTTCTCTTCAGATTTTGATCGAATGATTATAAATATATTTATTACAAGTAACTAACTCTTAACAAATTCAAGATTCTAATTTCCACAACTAACACAGTTATAACAAAGATATTTATCACTCAAGTATATATAAAATTAGAAACAAACAACATCTCAATTGGACTTTCGGTTAGGAAATTAAAAGCAAATTAGCAAAAGCCATGCACTATAGATGAGCTGTGTGAATTGATCAAAATTCGAGTGGCTTTATGGATGAAGTCAATAGGCACTAAGGAATCTTTACAATTCATGACCTTATTTATAATTTGAGGCATAATAGAGTTTGCTTAGGTGGAAGGGTGGGGTAATGGCAGAGCTAATCCTTGGCTTCTGCAGCTAGTTTTGATTGGTTAAGGGTTAGCTACTGATGCTTCTCGGTGGTTTGCAGGTTGTCTGGTATACATCTGATGGAATGTTTGGTGGCTGCCCTTTAAGTGGGATTTGTTTGGTTTTTTCTGGTTTTTTGGTGGTTCTATTCTCTCGTTTGTTTGGTAGTTGGTGCCTTACCAACTTGGTGTTGTGCTAGCAACTTGGTGGCTGCCCTTGTAAAAACAAAATGCACCCCAATTGGAATTCCTATTAGTAGAATGTTCAAAAATTTGCAAAACCTAAGGCTTAATTATAGCTTGTTTGGGGCTGAGATTATAAGATAGCCACCAAAGCAACTAAAATCAACACAAGCACCTCACTAATGTCTATAAAAACTTCTAGAAACAAACCAAACCCCCATTGAACTTTCGGTTAAAAAAGTTGAGCTAAATTTGGCGACTTTAAGTAGAAACACTCTAATTGTTTATCATAGTTTTGAGACCAAGCATTTTATTACTAACATTTTAATATTGTAAAAGTTTTTTTTATATGTTTTATAGATTGGCAATGGATGGAATATAGTTTGGAGAGCATCAAAGGATTACATTTTGAATTTTTAAATATATTTTATCATAGGATTTTGTTATGAATTTGCAAGCTTAGAAGTTTTTTTGGAATTCATTGTGTACATGCTTGAAGTTTCGGATTGTAAGGGATTTGTACTCATATTGGATGTTTTAAATTTGATATTGTGCTTATGTTTAATATGCTACTATTTTTTAATTAAGATTATATTTTGGATGTTTTGCACAGCGTGTTAATTTGTTTTAATTGCATGTAAGTGTAGAAATGATGCACAGGATAAGTAAGTCTGGGTTTGAATTTTTAAAATTTTTTTTTATAGGTTTACGAATTATGTATTGAGCAAGGAAATTATAAAATACATATATATATAATGAATTTTTGGTGTCTGATTTTTTAGTTGTGAATTTACTTTTGGTGACAGTTTGTTTTCGTTGCTAAAAGTCTATGTGAACAGGATATGAATTTTAACAACCAAAAACTAAATTGGTCGCTAAAAGATTTGACATTCAACAACCAATTTGCTTGGTCGCTAGAAGATATTTTGACAGCGCATTTAAATGTTGCTAAACCTGACATGTCACCCGCTTAAGGTTGCTTTTAGCGACTAAATGTTAATTGACGGCGACAAATTTTTTAGTGTTTGGCGACTAAAATATTTTTAACAATGAAAATTACACTTTTGATATCTAAAAGAAATGTCACCAAAAGTGTTTCTTCTTGTAGTGCACTATAACTACTAATAATAAAAAGTAGTAGGTCATGACATGAATACTTACTCTGTATTATAGATACTAAAATCTAATTGTTACTTATTACAGATTCTTCACGAGGACTACGGCTGAGAGAAAAATTAAAAAAGAAAAACGCAAATTGATCCGATTCAAACTATCGCACGGTTTAATTTGGTTTTTTTAATGTGTAATTTGGTCTTGATTTTTAAAATGAGCAAATCATATTCTATGGTTCGATCTGTGATTTTATAATTACGGATCCAATTTGAAATCAAATCAAACCTTTAAATATATATAATTTGTTAACATCAAATATCTTATTAATGTCAAATATATATGCATGAGTTATAATCTGTTACTTTTGCAACTTTGCTCTTATATAGTGGTAGAATTTAGTTATAAACAATTATCTAAACAATTTTTTAAGTTGTGAATAATATTTTGTGGTTATGTTATGAATTATGATAATATTTTAAAAAATTGTGGCTCTAAATCGAATCAAACTAATATTTAATGAAATGGAAAGAAAAAAATTAATAAATTAGAAAGAATCAATAGTATAATTAATTACACATTTTTTTATTTAAAATTCAAAATTCTTAGAAAAATGGATTAGAACTTTGGAGAAACTACACCACAATGGGTGTCAGAAAAAAAAAAAACAAAATAATTATAAATATTAATTACTAATTTTTGCTGCCACCACTGTGTAACAATTGCCGCTAGAACTTTCAACCTTAAATAGTTTATAATGTTTTTGCTTATAATAGTATAGCTATAGATACATATTGTACGAAAATTCCATGGTACAGTTTTTTCTTTAGGGTGTGTACCATATGTATTCCAGTTATGATCTTTGTGGTATTTGATTATGACCTATTGGAATATAATTCATTGTAATGTTAGTTATGACATTATTTTAGTTATGATTCAAAAGTTCTTTAGTTGTACCTTACGTGATGTTTGATTATAACTCATATTTTTATGTTTTTTTAGTTCTAACTCACATAAGATTGAGTCATAACATTTATGTTAATCAACCATCATAAAATTCTCATTTTGTTCTCATTCCTAATGTTCCAAATTTTAACTTTACTACCACAACCACCAGTTCTTACTTCCACCCTTCCCTAGTGTCATGGGTCTGATTCCTTTAGAGGCGCAGCGGATCAATTTTTCGCTCGTGTGGCGCTCAAACTCCACCAAGTTTAAGCCCACCATAGGTCATTAACGAATTGAGTGTTAATGATCTCACCCATTTTGAACATTAGGGCCCAATGCTTTCTCAAGCAGAACAATTCCATGAGGAAGCTTCGTCTTCACCCAGATGTAGCAAATATGCCTGACTCCTCAATACACCAAGCACGGCATAAGTCGCATCATAACACTAAGCTTATCTTAAGCAGGGTGCTTGCCCAACTTAGGTTCATGTTATCAAGGTGCCTAGCCACATAACAATGTGCTAGCGAAGGCCCTCGACTTAGATGACAAGCCAACATAGCATGTTGGCTCTTTGACAGCGTCTCAAAGTGTCACAGGGTCAAAAATGCCTCAATCGATGCATATCGGATGGCCACATGGTCATGCAAAGCCTACAAGACACCGATGGTCAATCTCTTGGCCACGGCGTAGTCCTCGTACCAACACGGGTGTTAGATTCTGCCTAAGGCTATTGCGCACATTAGCGTTGTACCAACGTGTCGCTCGAGTAAAGCAATGTCTTAATTCCGTAGCTCGCTTGTAGCATAATGTCATCCCTCAATGGATTTAGTCAATGTATAGCTTGATGCTTTCATTCAATAGCCCACATATGCGGTGTTGCCTTCCAACCGCTTAGCTTAAGCCACGGGATCCCCTCGTGCAAGATTGAACCCAAACCAAGCACTTAAGTTGGCACACGAGGCCTTTGGTGGTGCCTCAATAGCCCATTTGGTCTAAAATGAGTCCCCAAGATGCCACAACGCGTGGCATAATGGAAACAATGTTTTAAACTTTGCGCTTAGAGGTTCGCCCAATACTTATATTTTTATACCGTTCACAGGGCTCCCAAACCCGCGTAAAAACTCTAGACACCCCTCTAGATGCCTAAAGCCTGCCCTTGAGTTGCCCCAAGGTTGCTCACACCATGTCCCCTTATATATGCTTGTTAAGCCTTTGACAAACTAACAGGAGGAAACATACTCTATGTCCGATGAGTCATAATGATTTTTTAAAATTTTCACAAAGTAAGAAAAATCACCCAACTTGGTCAGGAAAACACTTCCCTCAAGACCTTTTTCCAGTAAAAATTTCAGCCCAAAACTCCTTCATTTGGATTCCCAAATAATGCACCAAAAGTTTGGATTGTTGACTACTGCTATAGGTTGCTCTGTTGACCGCGGCCTGGGTTGTAGGTGGCAAGGTTAGCAGGCCGTAGCCTGTCTGTGGCTTATCTGCGGATGGCGGATGGCTGCTGGCATGGGTTACGGCCTGTGTTACGACCTTGTTGCTTGGGCGTGTTACTGGCTACATAGTGGCATGTATGCCTTGGGCTGCTTAGGGCCATTCTTAGGGCCACATTGAGGCACCGAACTACTAACTTGGAATCTCGATGCCCATCACATAGGCACTTCCAAGGGCCACTCTTGAGCACTTAAATGGTTACACCACCACGAGCAAAACGTCACGGAGTTGAACTTGCAAAGCAACCTGTGACACCCTCCTCTACTCAATCCATCAATGTCCTCGTTGTTGTAGCACAAAACTGATACTGCAACGCGTGTATCAGCTCCTCTGATGAGTCTAACACCTCTGTGTCGATGGCCTACCTTCAACGTCCAAACTCTTTTAGCCAAGCTCCCCTTATTATTTTCTACTCAAATCCAGCTGAAATGCACCCCATTTGTTGCACTCTTTGTTGGCAACTTCTCTCAAAACTCCTCTGAGTTAACCGCTATGAAAATTTTCCCTATTTGAAAATGGCCTTTGCCAAAGCTCCTCTGAGCGTCTCTGAAACTCTGTCCTTTGCCAATACTTTGAAATGCCAAGCCTTTATCTCGAATGGCCTCTCTGCCAATGCTCCTCCAAGCAATCTCAAGCTCCTTTGAGCAAACTCAAGCTCCCTTGAGCTAACTTCTCTAGGAAATGTTCCGCTAGTTGTCCCTTATGCTCATCTAAGCTAACTCGCAGTGGATCGTCACATCACGACTTCCTCCTACACTCGAGTTATCGACGGCTTCATCAACTCAATGCAAAGCAATAGTTGCCCCACAAAATTATTAAATAATGCCCTTTGGCAAGCACAAAGCCCTCTGGCTGATATCTTCAGTAAACTCAACTACCTCTGTACGGTGCCCTCTAGAGAAATAAAAGCCCTCTAGTTTTTGCTTAATAGCAAGCTCATGTCTCTAAAGCCTTCTGGCTAATGCCCTCTGGCAAGCTCAATCTCTGAAGCCCTCTGGCTGTTGCCCTCTGGCTGTTGCCCTTTGGCAAACTCAAACTCTAAAGCACTTTGGCTAATGCTCTCTAGCAAAATTATAGCCCTCTGGCTAATGCATTCTTGCAAACTCAAATCTTTCATGGCCTCTGGTAAAATGAAGCCCTCTGGCTTAACTCAAACTCTTGGCCTCTGGCAATGGGTAGCCTACTAGCTGCATCTCATACTTGTGCCCTTAGGCAAGCCCTCTGGCTTAACTCATGTCCTTTGGCTAAAACTCAACTCATGCTGCCCAGTAATTCGGCCTCTGTCTTCACTCGAGTCAACTAACTCATTTAGCTCAAAAATTTCTCCTTTCGAAGGCGTACCGCTCCTACCACAAAGCTAGTAATCTCAACAAGGACGATTGAAATGGTGTGCTGATCTTGACACCAAATCATGTCTTCACTTCACAATCCTGCTTCATGGTTATCCTTTGACAGTGGTGATTTCATCCATCCCCTCGCTCTCTAGCAAGCATGTACACTCGATGCCTATGCACACGAGTGTCAAGATCTCAAAATTTGTCTTGAAATTTTTTCCAAACAAACCCTCTAAGAAGCCAACAACTATGCATCTGAAAATGCAAAACCACTGACAAGCACAAGTTGTAAATACCACCACGAACAATCGAAAGATAGGCCTCTTGAAGCAAACCAGTGATAATGCCATAACAAGTGCATGACTGCCAACGAAAATCCGTCTCTAAGGCTCAATAGATGAAGATTACATGCCCATAATCTAATACAACCATTACACAAGTCCAAACTGTGGTAGAAATCCCCATATAGATAACAAAGTAACACAATCATACTAACCCTATTAGTTAGGAAGCAACCTATCCACAAATGTAGCATACTCATGCCACGGTGTGCCCATAGTGTAGAAATGCTCACACCAAGTTCACAAAGTGAGAGGGAAACACCAAGTTAGCCAGGCAACACTAAATACCACAATGCTGCTTAATTCGCATCCTCAAGAATAGTCATTGCGTTCAAGGCATCGTTGAAGAATAACACAATAAGCACGGATACCCCAAGACATCACCAATCAGCTTCCACAGTTCAAACATGACCAGAAAACCAACGGCGGTCTAGTTGAGAGTCTAGGATGTCATACACTTCCCTCCAGGATGAGTTCCATGCATAACTCCTTCAAATAGAGGCATCGGGGTCCACGAAGGAATAATATCACAAAATAGGTGCATGTCCACTCTAGATCGAGCTCACCCCAAATAAGTTATCTAGCTCTGATACCAATTTTCATGGGCTGACTCCTTTAGAGGCACAGCGGATCAATTTTTCGCCTGTGTGGCGCTCAAACTCCACCAAGTTTAAGCCCGCCATAGCTCATTGACAAATCGAGTGTTAATGATCTCACCCATTTTGAACATTAGGGCCCAATGTTTTGTTAAGCAGAACAACTCCACAAGGAAGCTCCTTCTTCACCTGGATGCCGCAAATAGGCCTAACGCCTCAAGTGCACCAAGCACGACATAAATCGCTTCATAGCGCCAAGCTTATTTCAAACAAGGTGCTTGCCCAACTTAGGTTTATATCATCAAGGTGCCTATCCACATAACAATGTGCTAGCGAAGGCCCTCGACTTACCTGACAAGCCAACATAGCATGTTGGGTCTTTGACAGCATCTCAAAGTGTCATAGGGTCAAGCATGCTTCTATTGATGCATATCGGATGGCCACATGGTCATGTAAAGCCCACAAGACACCGAGGGTCAATCTCTTGCCTACGACATAGTCCTCGTGCCAACACAGGTGTTAGATTCTGTCTAAAGGCCATTGCGCACCTTAGTGTTGCACCAACGTATCGCTCGAGTAAGGAAACATCTCAATACATAGCTCACTTGTTGCATAATATCATCCCTCAATGGATTTAGCCAATGCATAGATTGATGCTTTCATTTGATAGCCCACATATGCGGTGTTGCCTTCCAACAGCTTAGCTTAAGCCGCGGGATCCCCTCGTGTAAGGTTGAACCCAAACCAAGCACTTGAGTTGGCACACGAGGCCTTTGGTGGTGCCTCGATAGCCCATTCGATCTAAAATGAGTCCCCAAAATGCCATAATGCGTGGCATAATAGAAACAATGTATTAAACCTCGCGCCTAGGAGGCACACGTAATGCTTATATTTTTGCATCGTCCACAAGGCTCCCAAACCCGCATGGAGACTCTAGACACCCCTTTGGATGCCTAAAGCCTACCTTTGAGTTACCCCAAGGTTGCTCACTTCAAGCCCAGTTTGGGCAGGGATGCATATAAGTAGCACACCATGCCTCCTTATATATGCTTGTTAAGCCTTTGACAAACTAGAGAAAGAAACATGCCCTATGTCCAAGGAGTCATAATGATTTTTCAAAATTTTCACAAGTTGAGAAAAATCACGAAACTTGGTTAGGAAAACACTTCTACCAAGACCTCTTTCCAATAAATATTTCATCCCAACACTTCTTCATTTGGATGCCCAAACAACGCGCCAAAACTCTACACTATTGGCTGCTGCTGTTGGCTACTCTGCTGGGCTACAGCCTGAGCTGTGGCTTGGGCTATGGGTTGCAAGGCTAGCTGGTGGGTTGGGTTGCAGCCTGAGCCATGGCTTATATGTGGCCTATTTGCAGATGGCTACTGGCGTGGGCTGCAACCTGTGTTGCGGCCTAGATTGTGACCTTGGTACAGCTTATGCTGCGGCCTTGCTGCTTGGGTGTGCTGCTGGCTGCATGGTGGCATGAATGCCTTGGGCTGCTTGCGGCCAATCTTGGGGCCACGTTGAGGCACCGAACCACTGACTTGGAATCTCGATGCCTATCACCTAGACACTTTCAAGGGCCACTCCTGAGAACTTAGATGGTCACACCACCATGAGCAAAACGTCACGAAGTTGATCTTGCAAGGTAACCTGTGACATCTAGCCATCCAAGCTCCAACAGCCCTCCCTATTACCTTTACCTTTCTTATACCATTCTTGCTACATTTGTTCCTTTTCAATCTATCCATGGAAACTTTGCTCCAATCCCAATCTATCCCTTCCATCATTGTCTCTCCCCAATCAATCCTTGCCACCCCTTTGAAAAAGGAGAGGGAAACAAAAATGATGATAGTGGAAGTGATGGATTTTGGTGTGGGGAATGGTGAGATTGCGGTAAAGAGAGATATTGAAGGAACATAAGACATGGCAAAGGGTTGGAAGCGATGAGGGCTAATGAATGGAATGGGTGGGGAGGCTACAAAAGGGTTTTTCGGAGGTTGGAGGTGGTAGCAAAGGGTAGAATAGGGATGTCAAAAGTGAGGGGTGGTTGGAGGGGCTGTGAAGGCTTGAAAAAGGGGTTACTGAATGAAGGAGTTGGTGAGAGTGGGGTCCAAAAATTAGAGGTACAGTTGAAATTAAATTGAGAGTTGGATAAGATGACATAATGTATCTTTTTGTTTATTAATTGACATATGATAAAAATAGAACACAATAAGTAACTTTGGTTATTTTGAAAAGTAGGTTAAAAGATAATTTTTTGACCTTTTTTTTTATAAAAAAAATGTATAAAAAAATAGAGAGATAATATAACCTAAAAAATGTGTAATCTAAAAAATGTTAAAAGTTACAAAAACTACATTTAACCTCTTTGCCAAAAGGAGCCCATGACTCAAGATTTTGAGTATAGACCACCACATCAAATCTCAGCTTCATTTTCTATCATATGTCAATTAATAAATGAGAGGATAATACTACATAATATTTATCACATGGTGTGCTCGTTAGTAGTGTTCAAATTACTCAATGAATTGAGAAATCGAACCAAATCGGTCTCATTGGATTGGATTGGTTTGGTTTGGTTTTTGAGTATATTGATTTAGTTTCAAATCATCAAACCGATATGATTGGGTTGGTTATTAGTTTAGGCCTTGTATAAACTGAACCAACCCAAGAACAAAGCGATTTACATATATGTATATATATATATTAAAATTTTATTTATATTGACATTTTTCACTTAATTGGACTATTACAATTGACTTTATTGCACATAATAAATTTCATATACAAGAGTTATTAGGTAAATGAAGGAGATACTAGAAGCTTCAGTTGAATTTCGTAATTAATTTAATTCGTATTGATTGTATTGCTAAATTTAGTTTGTACTGATTATGTTTACATTTGAGTTGGATTTAATTTGTATTGACTTGTTGTAGACACTCCATTTTGACTGCCCTTAAGACTTGGGCACCTTACTTTGAACACTCGATGATGAATTGTTACGTTGTGCAATCGTTCGATTTTTTTTAGCAAAAGGCCTCGGTTTCATGCTTTAAAACCTAAACCTTGTACCTCCTTTGAACCAAAACCTTATTTTTTCTAGCCTAACCACTTAAAGAACTGCTGGCCAACAAATGGCCGCTAGGCCATTTTCATTGGGCCGGCCGTACCTCCTCATGGCCGACCAGCCATGTTCAGCGACATCAAATATTTTACAGCAGTAGTTGTCCCCATGTGCATGCCTTGTACCAACTATCTCTTTGCTTATATTTCCGATGTGAGAACCTGTTTTTCTATAAATATAAGGCCTTCCCTAAGGGTTTAGGATTAGAAAAATTCTCTTAAGAGTCAATAACTTATTCAACACACCTCTCTCCTCTCTTGCAATATACATACACTATAGATACACCTTCTAAGCTTAAACTTGAAGCTTTTGCTGAGTTTAACTTCAGCTCCTTGAGAGTGCTTGGTTTGTGGTTTGTTAACTAAGGAGCTTTCCTCTCTTTCAAGAGGTATACTTTGAGCTCTTTTACCATATTCTCTTCTCTCTTTTCTTTTCCTTTTCATACTGTTTTCAGAGTGTTTTAAGGCCTGAAAGATGTGATTTAGAGTCACAAAAAAGAGGAAGGGTTACCCTTCATTAGGCTTGTTGGTTGGTTGAAACCCCTTAGTTTTATTCCATTTTTGCTCACTTTTTTCACCTCTGAAACTTGATTTTCAGCACTGTTTTTGTGCTGTTTCAGTGCTTTTTTTAATGTGTTAAATCATACTTTGAATATCATCCTTGTGTTGTTGTAAGTCCTCATGGATTTGGTGTATAGGCCATAACTTCCAATCCATTTGAGGTAATAGTCATTTCTTTTTTTTTTTTTATAGCTTTCATGTACATATTCATGTCTTTATAATCATCCACCTTTTCATTCATAATATGCAACCTCCCTCATTTCTTTGTTTCTTTTGATTAAGAGTGGCATCAAACTAAAAATTACCACTCTAGGCATAAGAAAGAGACCACTCATGCTAAATAGTTTAATCTCTTCGGAGGTTTATTACCAAGGCATTATATCTCTCTTATGCTAAGCATAATCTCTTATTTAACACTTCCCTTTATTGTCGGTGCATTACTTCTAAGGGATTAATTTTCTTGTTAGACCCTTGAAAATCACAAAGGAAAGAGTCATTATAGCTTATTATCGAGTTTGGATTTGGAGTCATTATCGCTCGTAAGTGAGTTTGATTCCTCCTTTGTAATTTCCCCCGTAGAAAAGGGATTGAAATGCTTATTTCCCAGGTCAAGTCATGCTTGCTACTTTTTATTGCTTTTGGATTTAGTGGATGTAATCATCACCTTTGGACAAAAAGGAAGAAAAGATAAAAAAAAAATGGAAAGGTAAAGTAAAAAGGCTAATAAAATTGGAATAAAATGAGGTAAAGAGATAATAAAATTTGGTCAGGTTCAGCCGGACGTTATATTGAACCTATTGCGTCTTGAATCATTGCATACTTTTTAGTGATGTTCAATGATTCATGAAGCAAGTTTACTCCCTCCCTTGAGGAAACTCCATGATAGGGAAGAAGTTTTTTTTTTTTTTTTTTTTGAGCCTATTAAACTCTGGTCCTATCATTTCTAAGATCATCATGCAACAAATTTGCGATGATTGATGATTTGAGAATCGAATCTACTCCTCCCTTGATCATCTTCATGATAGGGAAGGGAAGAGAGGATAAACATCTCCTAGAAACACTGTGTTTTGCTTTGTTTTAGCTATGTTGCAGCAGGGTATTCCCCAGAAACAATGGTCGGCCGGCCATTATTCTATACGGACGACCACTTCTTAAGGCCAGCCGGCCACTCTTTTGTGTACAGGCAGTGGCATTTTTATAGCAGAACAGAGTAAAATCTGAGGCCAAAATAGAATAATTTTTTGACTGCAAACAGAGTTGGTTCTAGTAGAAAACAGAGAGGTTTCCGAAAGGTGCTTTCAATTGTGTGCATGCGGTTCCTCACCTCCTGTTCGAGTCCATTAGATTAGTAGCTTTTAGATTCATATGTCGTAATTAATTAGTTGCTTTGATTTCATTCGAATTTGTAATAGTTAATTAATTAGCTCATTCAATTGTGTTATAATAATTAGTTAATTAGGACATTCATTCGGACCCATTTGTGTGAGTGCCAACTTGTAATATTTGTATGTCTACCAATCCCCATTTCTTTCTCCCTTTTAGTTATATGCATATCGTGGTCACATATAGTATCATGTTTTCATTTCATATCATTATCATGCTTTGTATCCATTTTTGGATACATAAGGTTCGGTGCATCATTCTTGAACGTCATTGTCATTTCCTACTTACTTGAATATGTGTGTTGCCGCATGCTTTGAGTTAATCCACATGACATGTTAATAAGCTGAACCTATTAGTTGCATTTTGTATCTGTCGCATTAGTCATTTTGCATATAGGATCATGCATTTTTCTAACTATATTCTTTTCTTTGGCTTGCCTCAGTTGAGTACTAGATGAGCATTTTCGCTTTAGCATATTACATGTGTGTTTGTGTTGCCATGTCAAGCATACCACCCTGAGGCTACGTGCTTATTTGAAATACCTCTTTGAATGCTTGTGGATAAAGGCTATTTCGCTTAAGTTGGAATGACTTTGGTTAGTGTCCATGTGAGCTTACTTTTTCAAGTAGCACATATTCAAATCTCTTTTCAAAATAAACATGAAATCAAAGCTTTCTAAAGTGGGTGAAATAGTCTGTACTTGTGTGCCTTACATAATAAGTTAGCATAATAATCAGAACATGAGCACATACTGTCTACAAAAATCATATATGATTAGTAGAGGCTGATCTTTGATCAGGTGAGTGGGGTGCTCAATTCACGGCCTTCCCCTTTCATACTTACGTTCTCGAGCCAAGGCACTTTGGTTATGACAGATAAATAGCCTTTGGCACAAGTCACGGGTTTTCTAAATTTTCAAAAATATTTAGGTAACGACTCTGAAATCTGGCAATGTAGTCCATTTTTAGCATCTCTAATGATAAATAGATTTTCTAAGATTTGCCAGACTTGGACTCTCATTCATTTTTCTGTTTCACATTGCACTTGTGAAACCAGATTCAGAATCATGGGAGTCCGAATTGTAAGGCTGTTGTACCCGAGAGGACTAACCCCTCCGAGGGGCGCAAAAAAATAGCTACAGTTTCTGGTAACTCTGTTAGGGATATTTGGAGAACTTAACTTGGACTTCATTATGTGACATTTTATTTACAGATATATGTTCATTGCATTGTATTTTCATGGTGCTCTAAGTCATTGTGTTTACCATCTGATATCCTGTATAACTTGCCAGAGGCTTGCCAAAAAGCTGGTCGAACATAGGCAATGTCACGTCAGGAACATAACCCTTGGATTTAGGTTACCACTGTATCGCTTGATCTTCCTTTCACTTTTCGGTGTTAGGTGTGAGAGGTATATTAGGTAACCTTGCTAAGGTACCCCTTTTGACCAATTGGCCTAGTGCATATAGTAAAGTTCTAGTGACTGTTCTAACATAGGACAGGATGCTCACCCCTATGGAGGATTTCGTGAAACTACTTGCTTGAAGTAGTGAAACCCTAGCTCATGCCAAAGCTAGGATAGGGTAACCCTATCCCCTCATAAGGGTGTTTTGGCTCTCTCTTTACCTAGTATGTGCTTTACAGTGAAACTATACAGGGGTGCTTCATATCAATAGTACAGTTGGTATCAGTTTGTGAGGCAAAATTCAGTGGGAAGTACAGTCTTACAGTTATGATCACATCTATTCTGATGAAATTTGTGCTGAGGTGTTGTCCGATTTCTAATTGTGCTTTTGCTTTATTTCTTTTGTTAGGTAGTCTAAAACCATAGCTTCAGAAAGTTCTGATATCTCCCAAGTTCTTTGGATCCGTGTCGGAAGACTTTGTAAGAATGGAGATCTTGTTCGGGGACAACCAGTGTTTGCCTTATGTCACTAGTTGCAAGGTGAAGAAAGGTCAGGCGGGGTTCACCAATTTAGTTATTTCAGCAATCACCACTCAACTCACCTATACTCAGTTCACCTCAAGCACAGTCACCTACTCCTAGAATGGCTCAGTATCCATCATCAGACCTGGAGGAATTACTAATTTGTATATAGCAATCAGTTGACTTGCTCCAGCACAATATGGCCCGTCAAGCCGAGGTCACGCATAGGTTGCAACAACAACAACAGCAGCCGGTTACGACCTCTGATTCACATATACCTAACATGGCTACTCCTATGCCCGATACCACTGCTAATACTGCTACAGCTTAGGATCCACTAGCCGAGGGTGTTCCGGCTTTTCCCATCCAGGCGACCTAATTCCAGTACAGATGTCTAGAGCTTCAGTTCACCAAACTGAGGCAACTTTTGAATTTGAGGTTAACCTTACCATGCTCAAAGTTAACAAACTTGAAAAACAGTTCAAGAAGGCACAGGGGGTTAATTCTATTTCGGATATAGAGGATGGGTATACTGAATCTGCCGTTACTTTGCCAAAGCGGTTCAAAATGCCGCATATTGACTACTTCGTTGGCGCTGGGGATCCAATGGTATATCTACATTTGTTTTCTGATATCTTGCGGCCAATGGGTTTGACTAGACTTCAGAAGTTGTCACTTTTCGACCGAACCATGTCAGGTATAGCTGCCATCTGATATGCTAAATTGGAGGACTCTGTGAAACAGAGCTAGCAGGAATTAGCCAAATCTTTCATTGCTCAATACTTCTACAACATGTAGATCGAGGTCACAACTCATGATCTTGAGGCAACGCGTCAGGAGCCGAATGAGGGTTTCTCAGAGTTTGTAACTAGATGAAGGGCTAAGGCATCGATGATGACCACCTAACACTCAGAAAAAGGCCAAATCTGGATGGCTGCCCGGAATCTTCATAGCAAGTTGCTGCAGAAGATGATCATTCTCCCCTTATTTACGTTCAAGGAACTTCATGAAATGAAGGTTCAGATTGAAGACGTGATGAAGCAGGGTATCATCATAGATGACAAGGAGCCAGCCAAGAGGCCTTTTATTTGCAGTTCCAATACTGTCGGGGGTAGCATAGCTGTGAGGCCTTCAGAGGTGAGTGTTGTCACCACTACTAAAACTGCTGGCCCCTTTGCCAATATGAGCCCACGAACTTCCAATCCTACCTGAAACCAAAGGACATTCAATCAGCTGCACATGACTTTATCTCGAGCCATATAGGTGTTAACGAAAAATGGGCATCTGAAACCCCTAGACCCTCGATCACTTCCAGACACTCTCCTACCTAGGCATGATCCCACCAAGTACTATGTCTTCCATCAACAACATGGCCACGAAATCGATAAGCGCTACTGCATACGTCATGAGATTCAAGATCTCATCGACAACAAAGTTATAGCTCCACCCCAAAAGCCAAACACCGTAACCAACCCACTACCCAACCATAACCAAGCAACCATCCCCACCACGCACCAATTACATTCATACACTACCCTTGTCCTATGACCCGAGCGTCTATATCACCCTCTCTAATCTACCAAGGTCGGTGTTACTCATCCCTGATGGCATAGACTTGCGCATGGTGAACACATCCAATCCATAATCCGAACCTCATAAATCTGTGGTGATAACACCCAAAGAAGAGAAGGTTTTGAACTTGCAAGGAAGTGTCAGTCTATCACCAGAAATTCCTGGGAAATTATCTGAGGAGGAATATGACCCGAGTCGATACATTGTTCTTGTTGCTCAATCCAAGCTTAAGGTAGTATTCCCGAGCTTAGTTAACGTGAATGTGGTTAGAGAAGACGGCCCAAGCCAAGGGCTGGATGATCTTGTAGATCTTGAGGAAGATTTGGATAATCTCTAATTCTTCGAAGAACAGGACCAAGGCAATGTGTAGATTGGTTGGTTTGATTTGAGCCTGTCGGTTGATAATCGAGGATGGTTTAGTGATGAATTTGACAAAGAAGAGGAAACTAGAGTGAAATCTAAGGGAAATAAAGTCATGGTAGCTGTGGTAGTTGGGGGAAGCCGAAGAGAAAGGAAAAGTGCCTGAGAGCAGTAGTATAGAAAAACAAACCCAAGAATTGGGTGTTGATGAAATCGCAGACGCTAAATGGGAAACTATACTGGGGCAGTTTAAACGGGAAAAAATCGAAGATAGTCGAAAGGCTGCAACACCTTATCGCCCTGAGGGGGACAATTGCCCTGTGGGAGTGATTCAAGTGGAGCCAGACAACTGTCTGTCAATAATTGAAGATGAAGGTGAATGGTGGGAAGACAGCAATCTGTATCTTGTTCACACAGACGAAGACTGGGGAGATCATATCCCTGATGAGAATTGGTATGCCGAAGAGATAGATCACCTAACCAGGCGTGGACGGTATTTCAAGCCTCCACACTTGGACCGAGTAGAACCTTTAAGAAAAGACAAGGAGATTGAGAAGGAGAAGGCGAAGAGAATGGAAGAAGAACTACAACTAAAAACGATCCAAGTTGACATTTCTATTTAGGGCCTCTTTATGGCTTCACAAGTACACCGACAAGCAGTTTTGTCAGCGATGGATAAAGCCAAGTTGTCCATCGATACTACACCAGAGCAGCTTGTCGGCCTGATCTTCCCAGGTAGCACCAAGCCTATGCTCATTTTTTTTCTAATAAGGAGTTGCCACCGGAAGGATTGGCTCACAATGAACCACTGTACATATCTGTTGACTGTAGAGGAAAATGGGTTCCAATGGTTCTAGTGGACACCAGCTCTGCTATCAACGTATGTCTTTCTTGCACTGTCTATGTAATAGGCTTGAAGTTGGAAGATTTCGTCCCCACAATCCAGGTGATCCGAGCGTACGACAATACGAGCAGAGAAGTTATGGGGACGGTGAAAATAAAAATCCAAGTGGGCCCTTCCAAGCATGAAATTGAGTTCCATGCGGTCGATGTGCCAGCTACCTTCAACCTACTTCTAGGGAGGCCCTAGCTACATTACATGAAGGCTATATCCTCCACCCTTCGTCAAATGCTGAAATACTCTCATGAGGGAGGAGTGGCTACCGTTTTTGCAAACTCATCTATTCATCCACCACCAGAGGTGTGACAACCCCAAAAAGCTAATCATGATTATAATTAATTAATTATGTGTTAAGCTCTAATTGTGAAATGAGCCATGTGATTAATTTGTACGTATTTGTCTGATTCGAAGCTATCTGTTCTGATATGTGTTCAAAATCTCAAATTGATGGCCTAAATAATTTCAAAAACTGAAATTGACTACATGAATAGACTAATCGGAATATTTAGAGTCATATGGAAAATTTGATTAAAAATTGATTCAGTTTAGTAAAATGGCATGTGATTTAATTGAGCCTTATTGGAATTGTTTTGGGTTAATTAAATTGAGTTGTGTGCTAATCTTGATTAGTTAAGGCTATTTATATTTCAATAAGATGACATTTGATTGTACTTAAGGTATCCTATTTATAATTCAAGATTTGATTAAGTGTGGTATGTGTTGGGGCATTGAATGATATTGAGTGTAGGAGATTACAATCTGGTGGGTGTACATAGTAACCTGGGTGTGTAAAGAGAAATCTTTGTGGGTGTGTGTAAGTGTACACACGTGTTGTACAATTCAAGAAGTGAGGTGTATGTGAGTACAACATTCTGATGAATGTAAGTGTAATATTCCCTTCATTCTTTTGTGCTTTGTGTTGAGAGCTCAACTAGAGAGAGGGAGTGAGAAATAAGAGAGAAACCCATTTTCGTACTACGAGAAGAAGAGAGCTAGGAAAGAACCATCCCATAATTTGAAAATCAAGCTAGAGGTAAGATTTTGAACATAATTTTAGTAGTAGAACCTCCATGCATCATGGTTTCATCATGTTATTGAGCTACTTTCATGAGAGTCGCAAGAAAATGGGTTTTTGAAAATGAAGATGAGTTGTATGTAACATCCATGAAAGTTAATCTTTGATTTCATTATTTTTGGTTTGAGCTTTGAAACTCTTACGTGCATGTGAGTTTAAAATATGTTGTTTGCTTTAGAATTTGAAAATCTTGCATGCATGGGTTTTAAACTAAATCTTTGATAAATTGTTGATGCCTTGAACAGGATGATGATTCCATAAAAAGTTTCAAGAGTTTTATGAGCCTTAACTCACATTTTGGAACCCTGAAAAGAAAGGAAAAAAGATAAGAAAAGAGTGAGATTTTCGGACCAAACCAGGTGTTCTGGAACAACATTTTCCGCATGTGCGGAACCCATCCCCGCACTTGTGGCACCCTTGTTTCAGCCCAACTTTAAAAAGGCATATCTCCTTCATCTAGACTCAGTTTTAAGTGATTTTTTAGCCTAAATTCAAGCCACGGAAGTCTAATTTCCAATGGGGGTGGCCTCACATCTAAATTCTAAGTACAAAAATAGATATGCTCAAATTAGTGAAGCTTGTATATTTCCTTTTAACCGTTTCATACCATTTCCTACCCTAACTTAGTTTCCTTTCACTTCTTACTATTTCCTTAAACCTTGAATATGTAAACATGATATTTTCAATGAAAAACATATGAAAATTTTGTAGGATACCTAAGGCTTTTCAATATGCATAATTAGTACACGATTAACACTTGAAAGTGAATTTAGAAAGACTAGGAAACATTAATTTAAGTCATAAACATTTAGGGCCATTCAAATGTAAAAAAGATTAGTGTTAAACACTTGAGAGAAAGTAAAGAATGACTAGAAATGATTGAATGGATATGTAACGAATAAACCGATTGAGTGAATTGAAGGCAATGTTTTTTGAAATGTTATGCTTGTCTATGTTTCTGCAGGTTGAGTCATTAAGGAGTATCATTCGGCCAAGCACTATGAGTAATTTCTTTGTAAAGATATTTTCGTATGAATTACTTTGAAAATGACTATGTTATCTGATAATTTGGGCCTCCTATGTTTTGTTATGAAATGTAGATACGATAAGTTTGTGAACAAGAACTTTGGAACCATTAAGGTATGCTTTGAAACTCTAAAATGTGTACAATATGATACGTCTTCGAAAATGAGTAAGATATGATAAGTTTTTCAAAAGAATGGATTTTGACTAAGAAAGAATGAGTTCCTTTTGAAACAATAACTATGGTAACAGCTTGGGAAATGTCTTTTGATCCCCAGTGAGTTCTGTATAGTCTTTAACTCGTCATGTACATTCAGTATAAGTTCTTGACTCATTGTGATATATTATATGATGTCGATCTTTCATGATCGTTTTGTATGATTTCGATTGTATCGATCTGTATGATGCCCATTATAGACGTTCTGAATAAAGTAGCCCAAATGGGCATTTTGCATAAGCTCGTCCTATATGGACGTTTCACATAAGTCGTCCAATAAGGATGTTTTGTTTAATGTCGTCCTATGTGGGCGTTCTGTATGAAACAGTCCAATAAGGGTGTTTCTATGTTTCATTTCACCATGAATGTTCTATATGGTATTCCTTCTAGTTTTGATAAGGCAATTGGGTACTATGAATTCTAGAAAGGTTTGATGATTCATATTTGTTATTATATTTTTTCAAAGTATTTTTAATTATGTCAAGAACATTATATTGTTTTCATAAAGTTATGGAACTCGTTTATTTAACCTCTTCACATTGAGATTATTCATTGGGCTATATCTCACTGTTTGCGTACATATGTATGTAGGTGATCATGCACCGAACCGGACTTAGCGACTTCGACCTAGACCCCGTTTTGTTAAGCCAACTACTGTGCCTTACCGCGAAGTTCTGAACCATCAAGTGTCAAGGCTTAATTGGGTGGTTGAGTTCACCTTTCTGATTTCACAACTAAGTGTTTGGGTTGTACGAATACAAGTTTCTTTAGATAATTATGACTGATGATAAAGCTGATTTTTATTATTGGGTTTAAATCCCTAAACTATGGTTAAGCTTGACATGGTCTATGTGATTATCTGTATATATATTTTATAAAGTTTGTTTGTTCATGTAAGTCCTCACAGCTAATTGGACAATATATTTTTTTATTTATTGGCTTTCGCCAGCCCCTATTATTGTATTATTGTTATTACTGTTAAACATGCGTTTGGTAATCTAGGATTACTGACCGGTTAAGACGGTAAACCTATAGGGGCAGGTTTGGGTTGTGACAGAGTGGTATCAGAGCATGAGTTATACAGCACACACGAGTTGATATGAGCTATAGGATGTTCTAGAAAGAATTAGGTACATTGCATTATCATGTGTAAGAGTGTGTGAATATTTCTGTACATATTTGAACCTTGGCTTTACGGCCTATTATGATGGGTTAATGACGTGATGCCTATTGATATGACTCAAGATAATATGAACCATTATGCTATGACTTTGATATGACTATGAGAATCGATGAATCTAGTACACTTGTGAAACTGTTAATTGTCTACCTAAACGAATTGAACATGAACTTTAGAAGTAAACTATTTGATTATGAACAATATTTAGACTTACACCCCCCACCGATTGGGAACACATGTGTTATGTTAATGAATAATTGTTTTGGGACTGCCTATACTGCTATGGGATTGATTGTTGAGAGAATGTTTGCTTCTGTGTTGTTAAAATTCGAATCCGATGCTATGGGAATTAGTAACAGTGAACTATCTAATTGTAAAACCCAATTACTTGAGAATATATGAATTGAATATGTCCTACGATTGACTATTTTGGAATTACAATATTATGTGATTGGTTCTGTGGGAAATGAGAATTATGAACATCATGTGATCGACTACTTCAGTTTTGTATTGACTACCTGACAACTTCTGAATGACTTTGTATAGCTGTGAAGGATTGTTGAATCGAATATTGAATTGAACTGTAAGTCACTGAATGACTGGGAAATGAATCAAATCTCTGTGACAAAATCGAATGGAAAGGAAACCATTTATGAAAACGGGAAAACAGTGTGACCCTAAGATATCTGATCTGCATTTGATATATATATATATGGTAACTCAAGTTTGGAGGACCAAACTTCTTAAGGTGGAGAGGCTGTAACAACCCCAAAATGCTACTCATGATTATAATTAATTAATTATGTGTTAAACTCTAATTGTGAAATGAGCCATGTGATTAATTTGTACGTATCTGTCTAGTTCGAAGTTATCTGTTCTAATTTGTGTTCAAAATTTAAAATTAATGGCCTAAATGATTTCAAAAATTGAAATTGACTACATGAATAGACTAATTGGAATATGGTAAATTTGTACGTATATATATTTAGAGTCATATGGTAAATTTGATCAAAAACTGATTCAGTTTAATAAAATGGGATGTGATTTAATTGAGCCTTAATTGGAATTGTTTTGGGTTGATTAAATTGAGTTGTGTGCGAATCTTGATTAGCTAAGGCTATTTGTTTTTCAATAAGATGACATTTGATTGTACTTAAGGTATCCTATTCATAATTCAAGATTTGATTAAGTGTGGTATGTGTTGGGGCATTGAATGATGTTGAGTGCAGGAGATTACAATCTGGTGGGTGTACAAAGTAACCTGGGTGTGTGAAGAGAAATCTGTGTGGGTGTGTGTAAGTGTATACACGTGTTATGCAATTCAAGAAGCGAGGTTTATGTGAGTGAAACATTCTGATGAATGTAAGTGTCATATTCCCTTCATTCTTTTGTGCTTTGTGTTGAGAGCTCAACTAGAGAAAGGGAGTGCGAAAGAAAGTTCATTTTAGAGAGAGAAACCCATTTTTGTACAAGGAGAAGAAGAGAGCTAAGGAAGAACCATCCCATAATCTGAAAATCAAGCTCTAGATAAGATTCTGAACATAATCTCTGTAGTAGAACCTCCATGCATCATGGTTTCATCATGTTATTGAGCTACTTTCATGAGAGTTGCAAGAAAATGGGCCTTTGAACATGAAGATGAGTTGCATGTAACATCTGCAGAAGTTAATCTTCGATTTCATTATTTTTGGTTTGAGCTTTGAAACTCTTACATACATGTGAGTTTAAAACATGTTATTTGCTTTAGAAATCCATGAGTTATTGATCATCATTTACATGTTTTGAAGAACCATGAAAAAGAATTGAAAAAACTTGCATGCATGGGTTTTAAGCTAGATCTTTGATAAATTGTTGATGCCTTGAAAAGTATGATGATTTCATAAAAAATTTCAAGAGTATTATGAGCCTAAACTCACATTTTGGAACCCTGAAAAGAAAGGGAAAAAGATAATAAAAGAGTGAGATTTTTGAGCCAAAACAGGTGTTCTGGAAAAGCATTTTCTACACGTGCGGAACCCATCCCCGCACGTGAGGCACCCTTGTTTTTGCCAAACTTCAAAAAGGCATATCTCTTTCATCTGGACTTTGTTTTAAGCGATGCCTGACCCAAAATTCAAGGCCCAGAAGTCTAGTTTCCAATAGGTGTGGTCACACATCCCAATTCTAAGTACAAAAATAGATATGCTCAAATTAGTGAAGGCTGTGTATTTTTTTTTAACTGTTTCATGTCACTTCCTACCCTAACTTAGTTTCCTTTCGCTTCTTGCTATTTCCTTAAACCTTGAATATGTAAACATGATATTTTCAATGAAAAACATATGAAAATGTTGTAGGATACCTAAGGCTTTTCAATAAGCATAATTAGTACATGATTAACACTTGAAAGTGAATTTAGAAAGACTAGGAAACATTAGTTTATGTCATGAACATTTAGGGCCATTCAAAGTACCTCTTTGGCACATGCTTTGTACGTGATTCACATGTAGAAAAGATTAACATTAAACACTTAAGAGAAATTAAAGAATGACTAGGGACGATTGAATGGATATGTAACGAATAAACCGATTGAGTGAATTGAAGGCAATGTGTTTTGAAATATTATGCTTGCTTATGTTTCTGCAGGTTGAGCCGTTAAGGAGTATCATTTGGCCAAGCCCTGTGAGTAATTTCTTTGTAAAGATATTTTCGTATGAATTACTTTGAAAATGACCATGTTATCTAATAATTTGGGCCACCTATGTTTTGTTATTTAATGTTTATGAAATGTAGATACGATAAGTTTGGGAACAAGAGCTTTGGAACCGTTAAGTTGTGCTTTGAAACTCTAAAATGTGTATGATATGATACGTCTTCTAAAATGAGGTTTGGTTAAGAATGAATGAGTATGATATGATAAGCTTTTCAAAAGTATGGATTTTAACTAAGAAAGAATGAGTTCCTTTTGAAACAATATCTATGGTAACAGCTTGGGAAATGTCTTTTGATCCCTAATGACTTCCGTATAGTCTTCAACTCGTCCTGTACATTTAGTATAAGTTCTTGACTCATTGTGATATATTATATGATGTCGATCTTTTATGATCGTTTCACATGATTTCGATTGTATCAATCTTTATGATGCCCTATAGACGTTCTAAATAAAGTCGCTGAAGTGGACATTTCGCATAAGCTCATCCTATACGGACATTTTGTACCAAGTCATCCCAAGTGGACAGTTTGCATAAGTCGTCCAATAAGGACATTTTGCTTAATGTCATCCTATGTGGGCATTCTGTATGAAGCCATCCAGTAAGGACATTCTGAATGTTTCTTTTTGCCATGAATGTTCTATATGGTATTTCGACAAGTTTTGATAAGGCAGTTTGGTACTATGAATTGTGGAAAGGTTTGATGATTCATATTTGTTATTATATGTTTCCGCAATATGTTTTAATTATGTCAAGAACATTATATTATTTCCATAAAGCTATGGAACTCGTTTATTTAACCTCTTCACATTGAGATTATTCACTAAGGTATGGCTCACTATTTGTATATATACGTACGTAGGTGATCATGCACCGGATCGGACTTAGCAACATCGACCTGGACCCTAGTTTGTCAAACCAACTACTGTGCCTCACCACGAGGTTCCAAACCGCCAAGTGTCAAGGCTTAATTGGGTGGTTGAGTTCACCTTTTTGTTTTTGCAACTAAGTGTTTGGGTAGTACGAAGACAAGTGTCTTTAGATAATTATGACTGATGATAAAACTGATTTTTATTATTGGGTTTAAATCCCTAAACTATGGTTAAGCTTGACAAGGTCTACGTGATTATCTATATATATATTTTATAAAGTTTGTTTGTTCATGTAAGTCCTTACAGCTCATTGGACGATATATTTTATTATTTATTGGCTTCCGCCAGCCTCTATTATTGTATTACTGTTAAGCAGACATTTGGTAATCTCGGATTACTGGCCGATTACGACGCTTAACCTATAGAGGCATATTTGGGTCCTGACAAGAGGTCACTACACCTTTGTTGGAAATTAATCACGGTGGTGAGGATGTGTTTCTTTTGAGTTTCACGCTAGCAGAAGTCCGAGTAGTACAGACGATCCTAGCCGAGGATGAAGGCATGTATGTCAGTGCTCAGTCCATTTATTTCATGAACAAATTATGGCACATTCCCAGATAGGGCTTGGAAGAAGTGGAAGAAAAGGTATTGCGGTGTTTGCCGAGGTGCCACATAATCCATATGTCTTTAGTTTGGGCTATGTGCCTACCAAAGATGACTGGAGAAGGAAGGGAGAAGAAATGAGAGAAAAGACCAAGGCTAAGAGAGTTGGGAAACACTACTAGTTGATTCATAAGCCAATTTGAGGAACGTTGAATGGGCTTTTTGTCAGAGAATGAGAGGATTTCCCCTTCCGCGGCTTTCCTAAGCCTTGGGTGGATTCCTTAACGAAGAAGTGTTTCTCGAGTTTCAAAATATTCTTCAACCACCAACTTCAAGATAGTGATAAAAAGGGGGCTGATCCAATTGTCAACGCCGACCAGAGTGGAGATAATGATTTAAACAACAATAAGGCTGGAGTAGGGGCGGTATTGGCTGATCTCTTGAAAGCTACTGAGACCAGTACAGAGGACTTGGGGGATATCTCTACTATTTCTATGATCGGAGAGGAACCGGTTGTGGACTTCACTAGTTGCATTTTGGATGTGTCGAGGGCGCCAGGCCTCACTCAGCAGTTGGAGAAGGGCTTTATTGATAGTTTTGAATCGGATGATGAGTCTAAGTCTGATTCCACTAAGTCTATTGAGTGAGAGTTAGATTCGAGTCAGTCTGTGGAGTTTGAGTCTGGCACTTCTGGAGGTGGTAACCCAGATGCCAAAGTCCTGCCGAGGTCTTCTTTTAATTTTTCTTTTGAGTCAACTGTAACAGAGGACTTGGACTTTATCAATGTGAATGCAATAGATTTCACTTACTTCTCTGTGCCTTTAGTTTACTGCACTGATATTGATTTTTAAAATTTTGACTTAAACGAAGAGGAAGAAATTCCTCGGGCTTTGAAAATTTTGATTGACCAAGAGAAGGAGAGACGTGCTAAGCCTTGCATAGATGAGATCATTGCAATTAACGTGGGTACTGAGAAAGATCCACGCTTAGTCTAGATCGGGTCTATGTTGTCTTCAAAGAAACGTGAGCGTTCAATCATTTTATTAAAAGATTTCAAAGATGTTTTTGCGTGGTCCTACGAAGACATGCTTGGAATCGATCCTGAGATTGTACAGCATTAGATCCCTCTTGAATAAGGCTAGTCTTAAGGACCACTTGAATAAGACTAGTCCTAAGGACGACTTTCCATTACCGCACATCGATGAATTGGTAGACTTCACCACCGGCCATGCCTTGTTATCATTCATGGATGGATTTTTAGGGTATAACTAAATCTTGATGGCGCCTGAGGACAGAGAGAAAACTGTGTTCACCACGCAATGAGGTTCCTACTACTACAGGTTTATGTCTTTCGGGTTGAAAAATGTCGAGGCTACATATCAGATAGCTGCAACCATAATCTTATGTGACATGATCCATAAGGAAGTCGAGGTGTATGTGGATGATATGATCATAAAATCTAAAGAGCAAGAAGGCCACTACACCGTGTTGGAAAAATTCTTCGAATGGATCAGAGAGTACAGGCTGAGGTTGAATCTGCAAAAGTGCACTTTTGGGGTGATTGCAGGGAAAATGCTGGGTTTTTTACTTACACAGAGAGGAATTGAAGTAGATCCATCCAACATTAAGGCCATCTTAGAAATGCCACCACCAAAGACTGAAAAGGAGGTGCGTGGCTTTTTGGGAAAAGTGTAATTCATAATTATCTCCAAATTAACCTTAACTTATGAACCATTATTTGGTCGCTTGAAAAAGGGAAAGAAGTTTCAATGGGACGATCAATGTCAGTTCGCCTTCGAACAAATCAAGCAGTACCTTTAGAATCTGCCTGTATTAGAACCGGGGAAGCCACTGATCATGTATCTGTCCTTGACAGAGTCAACCATGGGGTGCATGCTAACGCAAGAATCAGAAGCTAAGGCAGAAAAGGCCACTTACTACCTGAGCAAAAAGATGCTAGATTACAAGACCTGCTATGCTCCTCTGGAGAAGGCTTGCTTAGCTTTGGTTTGGGCCACTAGGAAGTTGAGACACTACCTGTTAGCTCATTTTGTAATTCTGGTTTCAAGATTAGATCCCATCAAATATTTCTTTAAGAAATTGGCGTTTATGGGTAGGCTAGTTCGTTGGCTGCTTATTCTCTCTAAGTTTGACCTTAAGTACGTCACTCACAAGTTGGTCAAAGGAAACGTAGTAGTGGAATTTTTGGTAGACCACCCAATGGAAGGAGATGAAGTAGTAGAGTACTGTGGGAGCCGAATATCAGTGCTTGCAGGAAAGTCGAATAACGGGTCTGATAGTAATCAGAATATATATTATGTTCGGCTCTGTCATATATGATCCCGAAGCCTAATGAACTAATCGGCCATAGAGCCAGCTGAACGGAAAGCCGAAGTGGAAATTGGCACAGGACAGAAGGGGCCGAATGAGCAATCACACGATGGATTAAGAGTAGGCCCGACCCTAGGGTCCAAAAGTGAATATAAATAAAGAAGCATCAACCAAAGAAAGGTATGTGAGAAAAGACCAAAGAAACTTAAGACATAAGCAAACGAGAGATATATACTAACTTGTCTGTCGGAGTGCTAATTCTGGCACCCCCGATCGGAGCATTAATCCCATTTTCAGGTGGCAATCAGAGGATCAGGAACGTTCTTCAGGATCCAAGAGTATTTCCAAACCACTTCTCCATAATTGGTGCTGTCTGTGGGAATACTCATGTACATCCATGGCGGGCATAAAGGAAGATCCTCCAATAGTCGCTAACGAAACTACACCAAGAGATGACCTCACTCCAAGAAACATGCTGGGACCGGAGAATATCGCCGCACGACGTGCCTTGAACTTTGACTTAGTAACTCAGACCTCATCCTCAACTTCAATGCATGAGACAATGCAGACGATTATGGATCAGGCAAAGCAAAATGAATAGCGGCTGGAGAACATGATGGCTGAGAAGGAGCGCCTGCACTAGGATTTGGCCTTAGAGGTGGCAAAATCCCAACAAACAGCATGCCAAGACCGGGATCGACCTTGGGAAAGAAAGATGGTCGCCGACGTCGACTTCAGAAACGCAATAATGATAGTGATGTATCCAGCTCGTCTAAAGGTATATGTACGACATAGACAATGGAGAAATGATGATTTGGATGAGGAAGATAAACATGACCCATTCGTGCGACAAATTGCCAGGCTGTGCTACCCAAAAAGTTCAAGGCACCATCGTTCACCCTTTACAACGGAAAATCAGACCCCACTGATCACATTCGTCATTACAAGCAAGCGATGACACTCCATGCTGACAACGAAGCCCTCATGTGTCGGATATTTCCAAGCAATCTGGGACCATTAGCCATGAGGTGGTACTATAAGCTGGAGCCGGCATCCACCAATTCCAAAAGTCATTCAGGGCGAGATTCATCACTAATGAGGTCCAGCCGAAGCAAGTCGATTCTCTTTAGGCCATGCAAATTAAACCGCAAGAAACTCTTCGTGAATACTCAGCCTGCTATTGGGAGTGCTTTAATCTGGTAGATGATGCTTGCAATGATTCTATGGCCATCATCGCCTTTAAGATGGGATTGCATCCTGATAGCCCCCTCCGCAGTTCATTAACCAAGCGTCCCCCCAAAACCGTTTGGGCATTAATGAAGAAGGTCAAAGAGTACTGCAAAGTGGAAGACGATGCCCTTCGAGTCAAAGCCGGACGTAAAGCCATTGAGACGGCCACATCGGGAATTGTTCAGCCGATTAGCGTCGTGCCGTCAAGAAGCCCTGAGTAGCGGAATTGACCTAAACAAGACAAAAGACATGACTCGCACCAATCAAATAACCAATGTTCACATCAAGCTAATGAACAGTATCAAGTGGATAGCAGGCACACAAGGCGTTCGGGCAAGAAATACACGGAGCTGACAGAGCCGATCAATAAGATTCTATCAAAAGTACAATACCTTCCGTTCTTTAAGTGTCCGCTCAAGATAACGGGACCTCTCGATGCGAGAAGACAGGATAAACGATGTGAGTATCATAAAGACCATGGTCACAACACCAATAGTTGTTATGCATTAAAAGATCACCTTGAAGAATTGGTGCAAGACGGTCGTCTTACGCAATACGTTCGAAAGAATAATTCAACAAATACAGTAACTCTACAGCCGAAGTCACCTCCTCTTAGTGTAATTCATATGATACATAGCTTGCCGGCACCACTCGAGGTGCACACAATCTAGTTGCCGAATAGCACCCATAGCCCAATAACGCCAGCGAGACGGCCACACGACACTGGAAGGATTAGTTTTGATGACAATGATTTAGTTGAAGTGACCCATCCCCACACTAATCCCCTCGTCATCGAGCTACGTGTAAACAGATTCACCATCGAGCGTGTTCTCGTTGACCAGGGCAGTACTTCGGAGATAATGTATTACAAAACTTTTGTCAAACTTGGTTTTACCGATTCGAACTTGTCTCCGGCTGATTACCCGTTATTCGGCTTCAATGCTAACCCGGAGTATCCTTTGGGCAAGATCACACTACTTGTACAGGCCGACACCAGATCAGTAGACGTAGAATTTCTGGTTGTCAAGCTCCCTTCGCCATATAATCTGATCATGGGTAGAACTGGGTTACATACGATGGAAGCCGTGCCAAGCACCTACCACCAACTGCTCCGTTTTCTGATTGAATACGGTATCGAACAAATTCGCGACTCTCAGAAATCGGCGCAGGCGTGCTATCTTCTAGCTACAAAGAGGCCGAGGGAACTGGAAGTGCATTCAATTGAGGTACCGAATAGGGAGAGCCTCGAAGACATTGGGAGGATCCCAAGTGAAAAAGCAACCGAAGCCCTGCATCGGGTCGAAATTGACGGAAGTCCTGACAAGTT
Organism: Camellia sinensis; assembly: GCF_004153795.1. Lineage (NCBI taxonomy): Eukaryota > Viridiplantae > Streptophyta > Magnoliopsida > Ericales > Theaceae > Camellia > Camellia sinensis. The sequence goes on from NW_021024684.1 coordinate 552,302, forward strand.
CTTCATGATTGGCACTTCCTTAGATAAAGTCGAAAGGCAGGAGTTGGTAGCCTTCTTACTCGGCAATATTGATGTATTTGCATGGTCCCCATACGAGATGCCAGGAGTAGATCCATCAGTGGCCCAACACCGCTTGAATGCCTATCCAAAATGTAAGCCAATTGTTCAGAGAAGCCGGCGGTCAACTGCGGAGCATACTTCAGCTGTCGTTGAAGAAGTAGATCGGTTACTTGACGTCGGAGTGGTTCACAAAGTAACTTATCCTACATGGTTATCTAATACTGTGGTTGTAAAGAAGAAGAATGGCTCTTGGCGTGTCTATGTGGATTTTACGGACTTGAACAAAGCTTGTCCCAATGACTGTTTTCCCCTGCCCAGAATAGACCAACTCGTGGATGCAACGGCACATCATCAACGCATAAGCTTCTTGGATGCCTACAGAGGCTATCATCAAATTGCCATGCATTTAGAGGATCAAGAAAAAACCGCATTCCTCACCCCAATAGGAACTTATTGCTACAAGGTCATGTCTTTTAGGCTAAAGAATGCGGGGGCAACTTATCAAAGACTAATGACTTCCATGTTCAAGGAACAACTCGGCCATACCGTGGAAGCATACATCGACGATATGGTGGTCAAATCCAAGGAAAAACACTCCCATCTAGCTGATTTGTCAGAGACATTAGACATTCTTCAAAAGTACAAGATGAAATTGAACGCTTCTAAGTGTGCATTCGGCATCGGATTCGGCAAATTTCTTGGCTACATCGTTAACCACCGCGGAATTGAAGCCAGTCCAAGGCAAATCACGGCAATTCTAGAGCTTGGATCCCCTCGGTTAGTCAAAGAGGTTCAGAAGCTAATGAGGATGGCCACCACGCTCAATAGGTTTATCAGCCGTTCCGCAGATTGCTGCCGACAATTCTTTTACACACTTCGGCAAGGCAGAGCATTTGATTGGACTCCCGAGTGCCAGGCCACTTTGGATGTCCTGAAATCTTATCTCCGATCAGTACCACTCTTGCCAACACCTGCAGCCGGTGATACACTCATTTTGTATCTAGCAGTAGCCGATCGGGCGGTCAGCGCCGTACTGTTAAAGGAAGAACTAGGGGAGCAGCGACCAGTTTACTATGTGAGCAAAGCTATGGCCGACGTTGAGACACGTTACCTTCCATTAGAAAAGCTTATCCTTGCTCTCGTCATGACTGCAAGAAAACTGATGCACTACTTTCAGGGGCATACCATTGGGGTACCAACGGAATATCCCCTCCAGTCAGCGCTCCGTAGCGCAGAAGCGTCGGAGCATGTCTCGAAATGGGCTCTTGAACTCGGCCAGTATGATATCCAGTTTCTACCCAAAAATTCCATCAAAGGGCAAGTGCTTGCCGACTTTGTAGCCGGGTTCACAGGATCCCTCACAGACTTTAAATCTGATCAAGTGCAAACTAAGCCCAATTGGAGAATGTATGTTGGCGACGTTTGGAAGATGTATTGTGACGGGTCATCCAACCAGTGTGGCAGTGGGGCTGGCGTAGTAATCATGACCCCCGAAAGGGCAATAATCGAACAGGCCGTCAAATTGGGATTCGATGTATCAAATAATGAGGTCGAATATGAAGCACTGTTAACCGGCCTGCGAAATGCACTTCACCTCGATGTGTGACGTCTGCTTGTTTTCTGTGACTCAAAGCTAGTAATCAACCAGTTGAAAGGGAAATATGCAGCCAAAAATGATTATATGGCAGCCTATATGAAAACGACGAATTCTTTGCTCGCAAAATTTGATCACCACGAACTGAATCAAATAACCCGGTATCAGAACACGCATGCAGATGCCCTAGCTTGCTTAGCCTCTGCTATCCCCTCAGAAATTAAGCGGACAATTGAAGTAGGGTTTGTTCCCGAGCCAAGCATTTCCTTTTCAAAATCAGTTCAGGTCAACGTTATCAAACCGGGTTCAAGTTGGATGGACCATATCGCCGCATTCATATCTTCAGAGCAGCTCCCGATGGATAAGAAAGAAGCACACAAACTCCGAAACAAAGCCCTTCGATACTATTTCGATCCGTAGGGGAAGCTCTACAAAAAAATCTCTCTCCATGATGTACTTAGAGTGTGTTCACCCAGATTAAGTCGAGGAACTTTTGTCTGAAATACATGAAGGCAGTTGTGGTGCCCATTCAGGCGGACGTTCTCTGGCTCATCACACCGTATCACAGGGGTATTATTGGCTGACCATACGAACCGATGCCGAGTGTTATGTCAAGAAATGCGGTCAATGCCAGAAGTTTTTCCCCTTAACTCATCTGCCAGCTGAGGAGTTAAATTCTATCACTACTCCTTGGTCATTCGCTCAATGGGGGCTTGATATCGTTGGACCATTACCACGAGCCCTAGACAACAGGCAATTCTTAATTGTTGCGATGGATTATTTCACAAAATGGGTCGAAGTGGAGGCACTAACACATATTCAAGATTCCAACGTTAAGCGTTTTGTATGGAAAAACATCATAACAAGGTTCGGCATACCACGAGCATTAGTTTCTAACAACGATACCCAGTTTGATTGCGGCTTGTATTGAGAATTATGCAACACTTATGGTATCCGGCCCTATTTTTCCTCACTAGCTTACCCCCAAAGCAATGGTCAAACGGAGGCCACAAACAAGGTTATTTTGGACGGTATCAAGAAAAGGTTAGAGAAAGCTAAAGGCAGATGGGTCGAAGAGTTGCCCAGTGTGCTGTGGGCTCATCGCACTACTCCGAGGCGATCCACTAGGGAAACATCATTTGCTTTATGCTTCGGAACCCAAGCAATCATCCCCCTAGAGATCGGCCTCCCAACCTTAAAATCGAAGGTTTTTGACATGGGCCGAAATGACATGATGTTGGCCTTGGACTTGACTCTGATTGAAGAACACCGAGACCGTGCCCTTGCATCCATGGCATGGTACCAGCAACAGCTCACTAAGTCGTATAATCAACGTGTTCAGCTACGCCGTTATACACCAGGAGAATTGGTCCTCAAGAAAGCGCTTCCCACTGCTAGGAATTTGGTTGACTTAAAATTAGGTCCTAATTGGGACGGCCACTATCAGATTGATTCAATTGCAGGGACAGGGGCATATTGGCTCAAAGACATGGATGGAAGAAGCTTGCCGCGTCTGTGGAATTCCACACACTTGCGCAAATTTTATCATTAACTTGTATGGCACGATAGCTTGTTTTGATTTTTACACAGTGTATATCTTTCTTTTTTCAATATAATGTTCTCTCTTACCAAGTGAGTTTTGGTTGTGTCGCCTAGTGAGTTCTGGTCGTGTTGCCCAGTGAGTTCTGGTTGTGTGAGAAAGCCTCTGAATTCGGAGCACCCTTCGTGGATGACACGTTTGGGCCAAATAAGCCTCTGAATTTGGAGTGCCCTTTGTGAATGACATGTTCAGGCCGAATAAGCCTTTGAATTCAGAGTGCCCTTCATCGAAATCACGATTGGCCAATAGTAAAAGCCTCGGAATTCGGAGTGCCTTTCGTGAATGACACATTTGGGCCGAATAAGCCTCTGAATTTGGAGCACCCTTCATCGAAATCATGATTGGCCAACATTATAAGCCTCCGAATTCGGAGCGCCCTTCGTGGAAATCACGATTGGCCAACACAAAAAGCCTCCGAATTCGGAGCGTCCTTCGTGAACGACACGTTTGGGCCGAAAAAGCCTCCGAATTCAAAGCGCCCTTTGTGAATAAAACGTTTGGGCTGAATAAGCCTCCGAATTCGGAGCGCCCTTCGTGAATGACACGTTCGGGCTGAATAAGCCTCTGAATTTGGAGCGCCCTTCATCGAAATCACGATTGGCCAATAGTAAAAGCCTCCGAATTCGGAGCGCCTTTCATGAATGACACGTTTGGGCCGAATAAGCCTCCGAATTCAGAGCGCCCGTCGTCGAAATCACGATTGGCCAACATTATAAGCCTCCGAATTTGGAGCGCCCTTCATGGAAATCACGATTGGCCAACACAAAAAGCCTCTGAATTCAGAGCGCCCTTCGTCGAAATCACGATTGGCCAACATTATAAGCCTCCGAATTTGGAGTGCCCTTCATGGAAATCACGATTGGCCAACACAAAAAGCCTCCGAATTCAGAACGCCCTCCGTGAATGACACGTTTGGGCCAAAAAAACCTCCGAATTCGGAGCGCCCTCTGTGAATGACACGTTTGGGCCGAATAAGCCTTTGAATTTGGAGCACATTTCGTGAATGACACGTTTAGGCCGAATAAGCCTCTGAATTCGGAGCTACTTTCGTCGAAGTCACGATTGGCCAACATTATAAGCCTCCAAATTTGGAGTGCCCTTCGTGGAAATCATGATTGGCTAACACAAAAAGCCTCCGAATTTGGAGCGTCGTTTGTGAATGACACGTTTGGGCCGAATAAGCCTCTGAATTCGGAGCGTCCTTCGTCAAAATCACGATTGGCCAATAAAAAAAACCTCTGAATTCGGAGTGCCCTTCATGAATGACACGTTCGGGCCGCATAAGCCTCCGAATTCAAAGCGCCCTTCGTCGAAATCATGATTGGCCAACAAAAAATGCCTCCGAATTCGGAGCGCCCTTTGTGAATGACACGTTTGGGCCGAATAAGCCTCCAAATTCGGAGCTCCTGTCGAGACTTGTGATTGACAAGCGCAAGTGCGATTGACATAAAATAGTAGACACAACTTAATGTATAAACATTGATCGAAATAAACATATGGACATTTCGAATAGCCAACAAAAAATGCCTCCGAATTCGGAGCGCCCTTTGTGAATGACACGTTTGGGCCGAATAAGCCTCCAAATTCGGAGCTCCTATCGAGACTTGTGATTGACAAGCGCAAGCGCGATTGACATAAAATAGTAGACACAACTTAATGTATAAACATTGATCGAAATAAACATATGGACATGTCGAATAATATTTTTTATTTATTTAATAGATCATGAATACATGCTTTACATGAAAACGGAACAATGTACATCAAAATTATTCGGCTCCCTCCTCATCATCAGTCTTCTCGGCTTCGAAAGCCTCGAACGGAAAAGTATAACTCTGATACAATGGTGACACCGGATCAACGCTCGTGGCCTGGAGCGCCTTGATCCATCTATGCTTAAATCCGCGATTTTAGCATTGACATACTTCCTCGGCTAGTTTTTCCTTTCTCTTATCTATTCCAATTTTTCGGCCGTCATAGAAGCCTTTTTCATAGGACCTGGCCTTTGCAAACATGCTCGCCGTTTCTCGATCGGTAATCGCGTGATCCAAAATCCGGCGGCTTACTCGCTCCGCGACAATCGGATTCACTTGACTCGCCGAATGAGTCTCAGAAGTGTTAGCTTTCTTCAGCTCATTTTCGGCCTTCTCGCGCGAGCTTGCAAGCTTTGAATGTGCACATCCCTTTGCTCTATCTCCCTTCTCGCAGCACGAAGCCATATGCCGATTTCATAGACGGTATACAAACCCTTTATTGCTCCATGAACGCCCTCCCGAAAAACTTCATAGTCAACCCGGCCGACCGTGGACTGCTGAACTTCTGGCGGAAAAATTTATTGAGCGAACTCGACTACTACATTTGGGTCACGGATAATGGAATCCGCTTCCGTCATCGGTTTGTTCCCAACGAAAATTGAAAAAATCAACAAGCACGGTGTCGCACTGGTTTCTCCTCTCGAGCGAGGGGAGTTACCTTGTTACTGTTTTTCCTTTCTGGGTGACCTACTTCGATGACATGGGAAATGACGTTTCTCACACTCCCTCGACGTCCGACTCCCCGTGCGCGTAGGCTCGCCACCTCGATTCATCTCTGTGTCCAGTTCCGCCAGTGTTCTACCTTCCCTTCTGTTGTTGAAGAATAGTCTTCTTGCTATCTACAGTCATCCACCCTGCCTTTTTTCCTCTCTCAATTTGTTGGATTTAAACGCAACAATGGCACCTCCGCCCATGCAGCCTCCACCCTCTTTATTCATTACGGGCACAGCACTCCCAAGGCACTCTCATCAATGCTTGCTTTCAAGGCCTTGCATCGATAAGTTCATGTGCCCCAGCTAATCCATGAACCACCGATATTCGGCGTTTCAGTTCATTCACTAACTGGGTCAAGGGCATATTCATTAATTTGTTCGCCGATTAGTTCATATGCCTCAGCTAATCCATGAACCACCGATATTCGGCGTTGCAGTTCATTCATTAGCTGGGGTAAGGACAGATTCATTAATCTAATCGGCTAAATTTCAAGGCCTTGCGTTGATAAGTTCATGTGCCCCAGTGTTCCAGTTCGTTCCTTAACTATGGCAAGGGCAGATTTGTTAATCTTAGCAGATAAAGATTCGTTAATCTAATCAGCCAAATTTCAAGGCCTTGTGCCGATTAGTTCATGTGCCCCAGCTAATCCATGAACACCGATATTCGGCGTGCAGTTAATTCATTAGCTGGGGCAAGGGCAGATTCGTTAATTTAATCGGCTAAATTTCAAGACCTTGCGCCGATAAGTTCATGTAGCCCAGCTAATCCATGAACCACCGATATTCGGCGTTGCAATTCATTCATTAGTTGGGTTAAGGGCATATTCATTAATTTATTCGCCGATTAGTCCATGTGCCTCAGCTAATCCATGAACCACCGATATTCGGTGTTACAGTTCATTCATTAGCTGAGGCAAGGGCAGATTCATTAATCTAATCAGCTAAATTTCAAAGCCTTGCGCCGATAAGTTCATGTGCCCCAGCTAATCCATGAACACCTCGGGTGCTACAGTTTAATTCATAGTTAGGGCAAGGGCAGATTCGTTAATCTAATCGGCTAAATTTCAAGGCCTTACGCCGATAAGTTCATGTGCCCCAGCTAATCCATGAACACCGATATTCGGCGTTCCAGTTAATTCATTAGTTGGGGCAAGGGCAGATTCGTTAATCTAATAGGCTAAATTTTAAAGCCTTGCGCCGATAATTTCATGTGCCCCAGCTAATCCATGAACACCGATATTCGGCATTCTAGTTAATTCATTAGCTGGATCAAGGGCATATTCATTAATTTATTCGCCGATTAGTTCATGTGCCTCAGCCAATCCATGAACCACCGATATTCGGCGTTCCAGTTCGTTAGCTAAGGCAAGGGTAGACTGGTTAGTTTATTCGGCTAAATTACAAAGATACGTAGCTATCTAACCGGCCGATATTTAATTGGATGTTTAATTTACTCATCTCATGATCTTACATCTTACTTGATTTTTAACTAGCACATGCAACAGACAGAAAAGCAAAGGAAATTTTCATTAATAAATTGAGTACAAAAAGTAGTCATTTTACACATGAAAATTACCCTACATTTAACTTCTAACTGAAGTAAACAAACAAAAATCTACTAACAAAAACCTACAAAAACTATGCATGGAAAATTCCTAACAAAAGTCAAAATGTCACCCTAGTTAATCTTCAGGGTCAGACTCTAGCGGCTCAACGTCCACCTGCTCATATAGAATCGGCTGTGCCAATGTCACATTAGCGGCAGTGAGGGCTTTGAGCCAGCCGTGTTTGAAGCCTCGATTCTCGAACTTAGGTACTTCCTCCACATAGTTCTCCAAGGCAATGTCCTTCCCAACTTGGAACGCTTTGGAAATCTTGAAGTCAACTATTTCCTTTGCCTTCTTCAACTCTTTGAAATAGGCTTCCAACTTGGCAATCACCTCCTTGGCTAACTTGAGCGCGTCTTCACTCGCGTTTGCCCTCTCATCGGCGGCAAATCTGAGTTGGTCAGAACTCTTCGCCTTTTCTGCCTCGGCGTCGGCTCTGGCAAGCTCCTCCGCCGCTCTCGCCGCCTCAGACTCGGCTTTCTAAGAAGCCTCCACGGCCTTGCTCTTCTCATTTTCAATTTCGATTTTCAAAAAGCCAATCTGTTCAATAGCATCATGTTGATAGCGGTCGATTTCGGCTATCTTCCCCACCGTCTGCAAAACACGGAATTAGAGTTTAAAAACTAATAATAAAAATAAAAAATATATAGGCGAAAGACTGCAGACAAGTTTTAAGTCACATACCAATATGGCCGACTGAGCGGCTAATGCTATGGATAGCAAATCTGGCTCCACCAAAAAAGTCGCTCTGCCAACAAGCAGGGACATTGAGGAAGCCATGCTTAAGGCCACAGTCGGATCTTTCAAAGCCGACGCATCAGATGCAATTGGTACGTTCTTTATCCTTGGTTGGACGATGAATGGCACAACCAAGTTCGACTCGTCCAAGCGCGACCGTTTATCGGTAAGTATTTCCTCAGGGTCGGCTCCGCACTCAGTGGGATGTTTTTCCCCCTTCTGCTCGGCCTATTGATCCAACTGTTCGATAATTTGCTCCAACTCGGCCGTTTCAACCTACTCCGTTTCGGTATTTGGCGGAGAAGACTCAGCCACCGTAGCAGGGGGAGGTTCAGATCGGTTGGTCTTGGCCCTCTTCCGGACGGCCATCCGTTTGGCATTTTTCCTCCTGGCTAGATGCATGAGCGATTCCCCAGCTATGTTCTTAGGGTATGCGCCGGGAAGGTCCCCTAGGTCGTTAAAAATGTCTTCAAATGAGACATCCCCTCAGCCTGAAGTAGATGGAGGGTTGGATCGATTAAGGTCGGCTTCCTCAAAAGCCAAGTTCAGAGCCTCGTCAACTTCTTCGACTTTCCAAATCGGGCTGATTCGGTTGGTCGGCGACTTTTTCGGCTCCTGTTTCTTCTGCCTGCTCTGAATCAGAAGCCTGCAAACCAATCTGCATAAGGTTTTGAAATTGGGGAAAATAAGAGTCGTGAGCTGCTGTTCGCTCCTCGGAATCAGAATGTTGTCTGCGGCCGAAAAGGTTGCGTAAGTCAGCTCGTATCTAAGAAGTATATAAGCCGTCCTCCCTTGTTTCTGGAGGTTTGGATGGCCAAAGAACTGGAATGCGGTTTTGATTTCCACAAGCATGGCGTCGTCGGCCGAAACCAGAACTTTCTTCAAATCGTTGCCTGCATTAATAAAGCGGTAAGTGCATGGAAGAAAAGCCAAGTAAATATATGGCAAATACATGCAAGAAACTATATGGCCACCTGGTTTGCCTTTTCGTCTAGGCAGAGGATCTAGGCAATCTTCGCCCTCGCCGAATTCCCAGTTGCCTTGGACAACGATCATGACATTGTTAACTCACTTGCCAAAGCTGGCAAGCATAGTCACCAAATGATGGTCGGTGTTCTTAGCCCTGAGAAAGTAGCGCCCCTGCCGTCCAGAAGACTTGGCCAAGGCATAGCAATGCCAAATAGCAAGGGTACCAAGATTGATCCTAAGGCGTCGGTTCAACTCTACGATTCCCATTATGATTCGGTAAAAATTTACATTAGGTTGGGAAGGGATTAGACCCCAGTGGCGAAGGAGGGTCCTTGAAAATGGGTGAAGAGGGAAACAGACTCCTCCCCCAGCAATTGATAGGAAAGGAAAGATGATTGTGCACTCATTAGTCCTCTCCATATCAATGGTGCTCTCCACCACGAGTGACAGGTGGACGTCGTTAGGAATGGAAAAATGGCGTCGAAAGTCAGAAACTCGATCCGCAGAAAGAAGGGCTTTCAAATGTTTGGCCATCCTAGCTAGTTTAGGGAGTATGCAAACCTAAAAACAAACAAGGAAAGCAAAATCGAAATGAAGGAGAAAAGAACTTACAGGAAGTAGAGAAGACAATGAGAAACATGAGGAAGTTGCAAAGGTCGCGAAATGGAGGTATACTGAAAGGAAAACCAGAAACTTTGCATATTCAAAAAACAAACATTCGAAGGGACAACATAGTTTCAAATCGCTTTAAATGAAGGAAGCGTATGAAGGGGCGGAAAATTGTAATGATGCCTAAAAAGCGTGCGTGTTCTGACACCTACGTTGAAATGAGGTTAACCGTCGAATTTTTTGACTTTCCAAGTTCAAAACCAAACATGCCGACTAACTGGAGTTAGTAGGATGTTTAGGGGCCAATTGTGGGAGCCGAATATCAGTGCTTGTAGGGAAGCCGAATAACAGGTTTGATAGTAATCAGAATATATATTATGTTCGGCTCCATCATATACGATCCCGAAGCTGAATGAACTAATCGGCCATAGACCTAGCAGAATAGAAAGCCGAGTGAAAATTGGCACTGGACAGAAGGGGCCGAATGAGAAATCACGCGATGGATTAAGAGTGGGCCCGACCCTAGGGCCCAAAAGTGAATATAAATAGAGGAACATCAACCAAAGAAAGGTACGTGAGAAAAGACCAAAGAAACTTAAGACATAAGAAAACGAGAGATATATACTAACTTGTCCATCGAAGTGCTAATTTTAACACGCCCGACCGGAGCGTTAATCCCACTTTCAGGTGGCAATCAGAGGATCAGGAGCGTCCTTCAGGATCTAAGAGTATTTCCAAACCACTTCTCCACAAGTACCTATTCCCTGATGAGGAAATTTTATGGGTAGCAGAGGAGACGTGGAAAATCTACTTTGATGAAGCTGCTAACCAATATGGTTATAGGATAGGCGTGTTGCGTATAGCACCCAATGATTCCCATATACCCCTAGCTTTCAAACTTTGGTTCAAAGTATCTGACAATGAAGCAGAGTACAAGGCGTGTATTGTTGGACTATAAGCCGCCTTAGAACTAGGGGCAATAAGGTTGGACGTCATCGGAGACTCAAACCTAGTTGTTTCTTAAGCCAATGGAGACTAGAAAGTCAAAGAAGAGAAAATGAAAGTTTATCACCAGACCTTGGACATTCTAATTCCAAGGTTTGAAAAACTGATATTTACGCACTTATTAAGAGAGAACAATCGGTTTGCTGAAGCGCTGGCAACTCTATCCTCAATGGTAGATATATCGCTTGGGGTTAAGATACGTTCGATTATCATTGAACAGAAGTATACGCCTGCTTCTGAGACAATAGCCGCAATAGATGAAGTTCAAGACAAGAACCCCCGGTATCATGACATTTGGAACTTCTTGGAAAAGGGCATGTACCCACAAGGGGCAAATGCCAAGGATAAATAGGGAATATGGTGTTTGGGTGTTCAATTTATCATATGCGAACATAAGTTGTACAATAGAGGCCATCTGGGAATGCACAAGCTCTGCATCAAATAGGAGGAATCAAAACGTCTCATGGAGGCCATCCACGGAGGAGAGTGTGGAGCACACATGAATGGTGTGATATTGGCTAGGAAGATCCTCAGGCAGGGATATTATTGGTCAACTATGGAGGAGGATTGTACCAACTTTGTTCGACGATGCCACAAATGACAAATCCATGCTAATCGCATGATATCCCGCTGTCAAAGCTCTACAACATGACTTCACCATGGCCTTCCTCAGTCTGGGAAATTGACGTCATCGGAGCATTCTTACCAAAGGGTTCGAATGGACACAAACGTGGCTTTTCACAAGTCATCAACATACAGACCACAAACCAATGGATTTGTTGAAGCTGCAAACAAGAATGTCAAGAACATCTTGCGAAAGATGATGGAGACCTACAAGGACTGGCCAAATGAACTGCCTTTTACACTATTGGGTTATAAAACGTCAATTCGAACATCTACTGGGGCAACCCCCTACTCTCTAGTATATGGGATGGAAGCTGTTTTTCCGATCGAGATTGAAGTATCGTCGCTGAGAATCATGGCCGAGTGTCAGATAGTAAAGGTGGATTGGCAGCGAAATAGGTTCGAAGAATTGATGTTGTTTAATGAGAGGAGATTGAAGGCATTGTATCATATTCGAGGATATTAGTGCAAAATTGTCAGGGCCTTCAATAAGAAAGTCAAATCCAGAAACCTAAAAGAAGGAGATATAGTGCTCAAAGACAACCGAGCTCCTATCCATGACCCAGGGGCAAGTTCTGACCCAATTAGAATAATCCCTACATCATCAAATCTGTCTAGTCAAGAGAAGCAATCATCCTGATGGATTTAGATGGCTTGGAGTTCTCGCAACTGATCAATATGGAGAAGTTGAAGAAATACTACCCTTGATAGGCTCGCTAGGCCGAAAGCCCGAACCTAGGCAAAAGTTAGAGCATGAAAAATTTGAAATAAAGAAAAATAGAGCTCGCAAGGTTGAAAATCCGAAAGGGCAACTTTGGCAAAAGTTAGAGAACAAAAGGAAAGAGTTAATACTTGAGTAAACCCTAACCGAACTACGTAAGCCCTGTTTCTCATCTTTGGGATATGTTGGCAACTTCATCTTGAAGTTTGGCCATAATCATTTTCAACTCAATTGTCATATCCATTTGTTATATTAGGCCATTTCATCATCTATTAGCTTGGTTGTGTTACTTCCATTTAGTAGAATGGTCAGTTGAAAGATAAAGCAAAGGGCAGAACGATAGTGAAGGTGAATATAGTTGTGAGCAGTTATGATCTTTTTGATTTAGGGATGTACATCTTGAGGATTGATTCCATGTGTGTCAGGTAGTGACCGTTGGTTAAAATTGTTTTGAAATTTTTTAATGAATTTGATTTTCTCAAAATTTCACTTTTTGCAAAACATATTATTATTTGGACCAAAAAGGAAAATTTTCAGTACTCACAACTTTAATTACATGATTTCAATACAAGTACGCCCTCCAACTCTCAAGTTAAATTAAAGTTTCTTTTACATCATAAAACTTTTAAAAAAAAAAAAAAATAGGTCAAAGCAATAAACTAGGGGCACAGATAAGTCAGGTAATGGTCCTCTGCCTCTTGCCCGCACTCGCAGAAGTCTCTGCCACCAAGGATGGCCCAACCTATGTCTCATTCTCAAGCCAAGCCAAACACTCACCAGTAAGGGCACAATTGAAGTTGGTAGTAGGGGCCAAAAGCTCTCTCATCCTCCAAGCAACGAGGTATCGAGCCAAGTGTGAAGCACAGACTAGAAATGAAGTAGGATATTCCACCCCCTTATCAGGACGAGTCTTATCACATCCAAATTGGCGTCTGAACCAGAATGGGAAGTAGAACACTGTAGACGTCCTCGAACGCCCTGGGAGGACGAGTCCCGTTCTGTTCGTTTTGGGCTCGCTACAGTTCAGGACTCTCAAATTGTCACGGTTCTTAATCTGAACTGAGGAGTCCAAATCCGGCAAATCGTTTTGAGAAACAGATTTTTGAAAAGAAGTGCCAAACATGGACTGCTTTGCCAGATACAGAGTCGCCACCTAAATATTTTTTTTTATGGAGGAATTTAGGAAACCCTGACTTAGTGCCAAACGCCACGTGTCCGTCATCACCGAAGTTGCCTCGGCTCGGGAACTTGGGTACAATTGGGGAAGGTCAGCTATGAGCACCCCCTCTCGCCCGGTCCGAAGACCGGCCTCTACTAACCGTGATAGCCGTTTTTGAAAACGTTATGTGTTCTTATTCCGGTTATTAGCCTAGATTTACTACGTTATGCGCACAATAAACAAGTATAGACTAGATCGCCTAATTTGGAACAAAACATTGCATATCCGTTTGTTTGGAAAACGCTTTGGAATTTGCTACTCACAAGTAGGCTAAAATACGGATTTCAACGAGTTATCCCAACTCAAACAATCTGACCTTCACCCACAGACATTCAAGCAGTTCATCAAATAAGCATCTAGCCTCATGGTAATCATGCTATCATGTTAACGTTCACACTCATGTGAGATGCTAAGGCATAAAGAGCTCACCTAGTACTCCGTGCCAAAACAAGAACATGTTAGTAATCATACATGATCCAAGTCCATGTTTAAATGCCTAATGCAACGCATACGGAATGTCACTAGAGTAGGCTCGGCTAGTCTATAAATGACATGTGAAAATGCACAAGTAGCATGTATTCAAGTTAGATTTGAAATACTTATGCAGTTAGTATGATGCGCCGAGCCTGGTGCATGCAATACTGATGAATGATGCACGCATGCATGGCATAAGGTATGCTAAAGTAAACATGCCCTAATGCTAATCACCAAAGCAGGTAAGTAAAAGGGAGAAAGAAGTGGGGGTTGGAAGACATGCACACACGCACCCACACTTATTACAAATTTGCCCTCGCTCGGAGGGACCGAAAGAATAATACAATTTAATTAACCTACAAGCTAATTAAATATTACAAATCAATTAAATTAGCTAAGCAAATTAACTAATCTAATTAAGCAGTAAACAACAGCCTCGGGAAGAGGGTCCATTGCATGCACGCTCGGTTCTGCTCGGAAAGTCACTACCATGCACAAAATGCCTCTGCTTTAGCTGTTATCCTCCTCTAAAGACTGCACAAGTCCTAAGGTTGCTTCTCTGGGTGCTGTAGAACACCACCGGCTGAAGGGATTGGTCACCGGCCATGTATGATGGTCACCGGCCACAAAATAATCCATCGGCCAACAATGGATGGCCGGTCGGCACTTAAGATGGCCGGCCGGCCAAATCTTCCTGCAAAAACTGGTTTGACAGCAGCAGAGGACAAAACATGGCATGGCAATGTATCTCAAGCAATGTATGCACCAAACACACTCAGTTAAATGGAAGCTACCCAATGTGAAACTTTTTAATTGTTTAAAATTAAAAAAAAATTATTGATCATAAGACTTTTCACTAAAAAAAAATTTTTAGTTATAAAAATGAGAGTATAAGATTCATTTTATGTAAGTGAAATAATTCACTTTTTCCTTATTTTCCCGATGTGAGATTGTAAAATAAAAGGCAAATTGA